>APFE030973314.1:31478-33978 GCA_000404065.3 Pinus taeda
ATAAGGTGGAATGAGAGGGGAAGCCTGGGAGGTTCATCAAAGTGACCAGGTGTCATCTTGATTCCTCTGATCAGAACCTATGGCTATAGCACCAGGGGAGGATATTTATAATCATTTTGGGGTTTATACACCGTGGTGTTTATAGTAATAGGAGAAATGGGGTATAGGGAGCTAAGTAATAGAGTTAGTGGTTAATATGGAGAAAACACATGAATGAGGAGTACTTCAAAATGAAAAATTTTGCACAAGAAATGTGGCTTTTCCAAACCATAAGAATGTTAAACATTTGAATCTCTTAAGCCTTGTGCTACCTGGGAGGGGAGTTAGTAAGGAGTATTTTACAAATGAGGAACAGGGGAGTTAGTCATGCTCCAGTGCTTTTCTCCCTGAAGATATTCCAGCAACTTTGACCTTGGAAGATACACTATTTCTGCAACCCCAGCTACCTACCCAACTAGATTTCCTAGCATTTTTTGTTCCTTCTTGGAGGGTGCACTTAGACTTGCAAACCCTTTGAATGCCTTTTCTTTTCATTGGCTTTTCTTTCATTTCCTATCTAATGCAACCCTTATTCCTTCCAAGGTCCCAGATTAGACAGTTGGGAACCTTTGTTTCTCTACCTATCTACTGATCTGCCAAGATTAAACAGTTTGGACAGATTGCATTCTCTATTCTACAACAAGTAAATTGAAAACATGGCATGATCCAGATTAGACTGTTGAACCATCCAGCAAAATTAAGTTCATGTCAAAACTAAGACAGGCATTAGTCCTTTTGAGGAAATATGTGATCTTTGCATCATCAAAGCAGAGCATATTTGGACCTTTGACCTCCAATCATGAAATATGAAACCTATTGGTATAGGTATCTAACACGCCTCTTTCAGAGAACCCTCACAGGTGCTGCTGCAAAATGATATATCGAGTTGCCTCGAGGTACCTATGCTGACTTCAACTCTCTAGATATGGCCTTGCTACCCACGAATTGTTGGTTTAGTATGAAACTAAAACTCATTTGATCACATCCCTTGAGCAAGACACCACGACCCACATCTCCGATCATATCCATGAATGGAGATGTCGATGTCCCCTCATCAAATTTGAGATTGCTAATGAGTTTTTAACTGAATGTTTCACAAAATAATTCATTAGAAAGATTGCTAAGGGTATAGCTATGGGTGGATGTGTTACTGAAGAGAAATATATCTCCCATTCCCAGTATCTAGACTTAGTTTCTTCAAAATCTAGTACGTTGTATGAGATGTTGCTTGATGCTCTGAGATCATCTTCAGATATGACAACATCAATGTCTCTTGATGCACCACCTATTGATGGTGTAATTCGCCCCATGTATCAGACTTCCATGAAATCTACCTCGAAGGAAAAATCTATCTGGAACACTGGTTCCAATAATTTCTTGAAGAATTAATCCAGTCCTGGTAAAACCTCTAAGGTTCATGTTGTTCAGTTGACCGCAACAATTAAGGCCTCTAAAGGTAAGAAAAAGGGAAAAGGTAAAGCCAAAGCTGATGCCCCAAAACAAGACCCTCCTAAATCATCTACTGATGATGTTTCTAAAAGAAAGCTAAAATATCCTTGCCTCATCTGTGACAAAGATCATTACACCAAGGATTTCCCCGACGTTCTAAAGTTAACTGCTTGTTGAAAGGGACTTCAACTGTCTTAAAAGAACCTTTTCCATCTCAGCAGACATAGTTGGTAGACCAACTGTAATCCTATGCTTACTTAGGTTCCTAGGTTTTCACGATGCAAGGTTCATCACCTATCTCGATTGCTACGTGAACAGAGGACTATCAAGCCATGCATAAGCTGATAGTGGAGAAAGAAGTCATCGATATTCCTTGTACTTCTACTCTGTCCAATTCTGGTCTACTCCATATTGAGCACCCTAATAGTGACCTCGTAATATAACAACCTACCAAAGGTGTTCCCTGGAAATCATCTTTTAATTTGAATGCTAGAGCTGCACAGCATTACAATATTGCTGAGGATTTAGCTCAGGCACCTTCGGTGATGTCTACTTTGGAGGTTCTTCAATCCTATCCAATGCAACGAAAGTCATTGTTGTTTGCTATAGGTTCTATTGATCCTTTTGATTCGAGTCTGATTACGTTCAATCTTGAAAACCATGTGCCTCATCTTCCTCATCAGATTGCTTTTTTGATACAAGTCATTATTAAAGGAAAGAGAATCCATCAGAAAGTTATTGATGAAGGTGCTTCTACCTACATCATGTATGTTTCATGCTGGAACACCTAGGAAGTCTTTGATGGCGGAGGTTCATGTCCATATGATATTCTCACAAACTTTCTGATTCTATTGGAAGGAAAGAATGTGGAATTAGAATTAGAAGTTGTAGATGCAAATCTCAACTACAACCTTCTTCTCAGGTGAAGTTCGATCCACACTATGTTTTGTGTGGTTTATTCTTTATTCTGGGTGCTTTGTTTTCCTCACGAAGGAAAAATTGTCACTGTAGA
>APFE030973314.1:38978-79035 GCA_000404065.3 Pinus taeda
GATGACAAAGGTAAGAAGCTTGAAGAAAGTGTGTGGGTTCATAAGGCTCCTACAAGGGAACCTAAATCCAATTTGGAGCGTACGAAGGAGACATTCATGGAAGCTAAGAAGAGCTTCATGGAGGCCTCCACTTCAGGTAGTAAGGATAAACTAAAACTGGAGATGGATCCTTCAATGCTCATTACCTTTCTGGAGACATGCATCAAGCTATTGCATGATAGCAAGGCTGTGAAAGGACTGCATGAGCTCATCACTAGGTGCGCTGGGTCAAGAGAATCCCGCGTAGTCCAGAAGCTCGGGAAGAACACATCGAGAACAGGAAGGGAAATGAGATTGACTATGCAAATCGGGGAGTATGAAATGGATCAAGTGATTCTAGATCTAGGATCGGACACGAATGTACTGCCAAAGAAGACATGGGAGCACATGGGCAAACCCGCATTGCAATGGTCCCCTATTCAATTGCGAATGGTGAACCAGCAGAAGATCCTAGCCATGGGAAGATTGCAGGGAGTAACAATGGATATTGAAGGTGTGAGCACGCTTGAGATTTTGAAGTGATAAAGATTGTTGATGACAACAATTCCTATCCCGCATTGATGGGAATAGATTGGACCATTGATATGAATGGGGTGATAAATCTCAAGAAGCACAAGATGATTTTTGAGAAAAAGTCACTACACATAGTGGTACTGCTAGACCCTACAGAAGGAGGGTACTACACAGAACTGGTGTGTGACGATGATAGTGATGACGATCTCAATAGTATCTATAAGATAACCATGTGAGAGTAGGATTGGGTCAATCCAACAGCAAATGGCAGGATTTTGTGGGAGAGTGAAAGCTCCTACACATCAGATTCATACAAGGAAATAGAATGATGGAAGAACTAGTTACACAAGGTAACCACACTCAACTGCAACATGATGAGAAGGTGACTATCATGTGTAGCAATAGAGGCAAGAGATCTACCTATGTATGATGAGTTGACCATGGTTGATGAATTCTTGAATATATTTGAAAGGGAAGTGTTAGAACAGTAGCGGTTTGATGCTTTGAAATGGGCATTGTGCACTATGCCCGCAAGGTGGTCGGGTACGCACCAACAGAGTTTTGGGGGATGGTGGAAATGCAGAAGGATGATGCCCCTATGATTTGGGAAACCACAGATGTTGCTAACAGAAAAATATGACAGATACGATGATCCATGTACACACCATGTGAAATGGACCAAGGCCTATGGGGAAGCGCCACAACCTGAATGGGTGCATTTGTTCTGTCATACCCTAGATGTCATACCCATGAATTGGTATACTGAGATGTAGCTCTACCATGGCACAAGAGAATGGGATATCTTGTGCGATGGATTTCTATTAACCTTCACATTTGAAGGTCGGTGGTGGGATACAATTGATGATGCGCTACAAGTAGCGAAAGCAACTATATTCAAAATATCCCAAGAGCCAATGAAAGTGCTTCAACAGGAATGGGCAACACAGCTGAGCTGCGCGCTGAAATGTTACAATGTAAATGTTGAGGAGGATGATGAGGACCCATGAAATATTAGCATTCCAGAAACAAAAGGATGTCACGAGGTTCAAGGACCATTGATTGAGGATCCTGACATCACCGTGTCACTAAAAATGAATCAGGTAAACATTGGGACAAAGGCGGAACCAAAGTATGGCATGCTCAGAGACTATCGGGATGGTGCCATGGTGGATAAGGTCGCTGAGTTACTCTGGCAGTACCAAGACTTATTCCCGACTAATATTACAAACTTAAAAGGGATCATTGGTGACTTAGGGATGATGAAGATTACCCTAAAACTCGACATGAAGCTGGTTAAGTAGAGGCCTTACTGCTTGAATATGAAATATAATGAAAAGGTCTACGTACAATTAGACAAAATTCTTGCATCCCAAATTATTGAGCCAGTGGAAGAATTTGACTGGGTAATTCCTATGGTACTACAGGAGAAAAATTAGAAGGGTGAAATAAGATTATGCGTGGACCTCAGGAAGCTGAATGAAGACTGTGTACATGACCCATTCCTCACACTATTCACAGATGAAGTATTGGAAAACATTGGTGGAGAAGAAGCATATTCATTCACGGATGGGTTCTCAAGGTACACCAGAACAAAATTATGTCGGAAGATAGGAGCAAGACGACCTTCGCAATGGAATGGGGCTAATTTCAATACACCATTATTCCATTTGGATTAAAGAATGCGCCAACCATCTTTTCATGCATAGTTGTTTCCCATTCAAAGAATACATCCACAAGTTCCTGGAATTCTATCTAGATGATTGGACTGTCTTTGGATTAGTTAAACACCATGTAGCAAGATTATGCTTGATGCTGGATACTAGTTGACTACACCAGATTGCAGTAAACCTTAAGAAGTGCACATTCCTCGTTCCCTTTGGAAACCTGTTGGCACACATGGTCTGCAAATAGGGGCTGATGGTGGACCCTGTGAATATTGCAGTAATTCTAAATTTGGAAACACTACGAAGTGTGAAACAGTTGCGCGCTACCTTGGGACACACATGATACTACAGGAAGTTCATCAAAAGCTATACCCAAATCACCATGCGGATGGAGAAACTATTGAAGAAAGATGTCACATTCTACTGGAATGATGATTGCATGAAGAGCTTGGATGTCCTAAAGGGGAAATTGGCCTTTGCTCCAATCCTGCTCTTCCCAAAATGGGATGTCAAGTTTCATGTCCATGTTGATGCGTCGTGTATCATGCTAGGAGTAGTGCTCACACAATAGGGCGATGAGGGATTGGACCACCCTATCGTGTTTGCAAGTTGGAGATTGTGTAAAGTTGAGAAGAGCTATTCCAAAACCGAGTGCAAGGAATTAGCGATGGTGTATGCACTCCAAAAATATTGACACTATTTTCTAGGAGGACATTTCAAGATGTATACAGACCATTCCCCGCTAAAATACTTCGTCAATAAGCCTGCGTTGGGGGGGCAGATGTAGGTGGCTCTTATTATTTCAATAATATGACTTTGATGTTGTAGTCAAACCTGAACGCCCAAATGTAGGATGGGATCACTTGTCGTGTATTGAGATGGGCAAGGAACCTACTAGTTTCGAGGAAGGACTACGTGATACACAACTCTTTGCGGTGCGCATCGTGGACGAGCACTTCAAAGATATAATCCAATTTCTGATAACAGGGACTACGCCGAAGGAATACTCTGTCCAACAGAAGAAGGAATTGATGGTGCACATGGTGGTTTTTCTGTCATCACAGGGCACCTATAAAAAATGGGAAATGATCAGATATTGTGAAGATAAATACCTAAATTTGAACGAAGTTAGATCCTCACTGAAGCACATGACTGCATTGCAGGAGGACACTATGTAGGATTCGCGACTATGCAAAATATTCTTCACGCAGGGTTATGGTGGCCAACCCTTCACCAGGATTCAAAAGCATACTATAAGGCCTGCGAATTATGTCAAAGGACTGGAAAACCATCATGAAGGGACGAGATGCCAATGAATCCACAAATGACAATGCAACTGTTCGAGAAATGGGCAATTGACTTCATGAGACGTATCAAACCACAAGGAAAGATGGGCATGCACTACATCATCACCACAAAAGATTACATGACATGATGGGTGGAAGTGTAGTTGGTCAAAGACTGTCCGACTGCTACGAATGCGAAGTATTTCTTTGAAAATGTGTTGACCCGATTTGGCTGTCTGAAAATCTTAATGAGTGATCACGGAACACATTTCCTGAATGAAACCATCAGCGTGCTCATAGAAGAATTCTAGGTGTATCATCAGAAAATTAAACCATACCACCCGTAAGCCAATGGGACTATAGAAGCCTTCAACAGAATATTGGAGATTCCGCTGACCAAAGTGTGCAATGCACAACGAAGCGATTGAGACCTGCCGGTACCTATAGTGCTATGGGATTAACCTATAGTGCTATGGGCTTACAAGACAATGTGCAAGAAACTAATGGGAGAAACACCTTTCCGCTTAGCTATGACATGGAATCTATCATGCAGATGGAATATATCGTACCTAGTCTACGCATAATAGCACTCATAGGGATGATAGACCGCGAAGCTCTAGATGAAAGGCTCGTGCAATTGGAAGAACTTGAGGAAGAACGGTTCTTGGTTGGGTTTCATCAGTAGGTACAAAAGCAGCGTGAAAAATCCTGGCATGATCGCCATATCAAGTTGCCCATCTTCAAGGTAAATGACTTAGTGCTGTTGTATAACAATAAGTTTAAAACAATTTCGGGAAAATTCAGAATGCAATAGCTAGGACAATACATGGTTAAGGAGGTCACAAATAGAGGTGCGGTCCATCTAGTCAAATTAAATGGATAACCCTTCCCAATTAAACTAAATGGCAACTGCTTGAAGCCCTACACGGGTGGGTCAGCTATTTGACTAGCCGGCCAAAGTACAGTCTTTGCTCTGAGGAGCTAGAAAAAGGTGTGGGACTATAAACATACACAGATGATGCCGGTACAGATGTAGGGAAATAATGCAGACATAGAGGTCTCAGAACAATGGATGCAACAGGTTCAGCAAGCAGCATCTCAGTGTGCTACGGACATTAGTACTCTTCGAGAGAAGTTGGAGGGACTCTGCGCCAAGATCGTCGCATCGACATAGTGACTCAAGGGTGAATTGGTGTTGGGGACCTGTTGGGCATGGAATTCCCCCATGACATGTTTTGTGGCTCAAAGCCCAAGTTTTGAGTTCATATTGTTGTAAATCTCCACGAATTGCAGGCGCAAAATGTATGTTAGGGTTATAGGGCTATCCACCCTAAGTTTTTAATGTAATTTCGGCCTACCCATGGTCCGTGGACCATGAAATTGTATAAATAGAGCGAGGCTTTAAGTTGTAAAAGACATCTAATGGGATCAAATAGAGAATGGGCATGAAGGATTTTAGAGAATAAGTAAAAGTGTGAAGTGTGTATTGGGCCATAGAGTAGGAAAAGGCTTTGTAGCTGAGTGCGTAGAGACCTAGTAAAGTCCACAGCTGAGTGAATGGACCCCTTCGGTTGAGTGTGGAAGGTAGAGTCGAGTCTGTAACTAGAGAATATATTAATAAAGAAAGGTTTTGTTACCAATTCAGTGTATCTTTTCTGAGTTATTACATGTTTGATATTATTTACGAATATATTGTTTCTTTACAACACACATTTGTATGAATGATTTATGTTAATAAGTATACTTTACACATGCAAGTAAGCTAATTTAATCAAATAATAGTGAATTAATAGTAAGGACTTGGGTAATAACACTGTTTGGTCCCCGAGTAGGGTTGTGTGAAGGCAACACCTCAAGCTATGGGGAAAAGGAAAGTGCGTGCAGCGACGTGCACGCAGGGTTGAATCGTGGACCATTTGAACCCATCAAACATATCTAGGGTGCGAAAACCTAGTTCTAGCACCCTCCCATACTACTTCAGGTGAGACCTCAGTCCACACTCCACAGACTATTGCCGAACAGGCCAGTAGTACCGGGATTTATTTGGCTAAATCACCTTCGAACCTAGGTCAGGCCCCAACAAGTCAACACTGGGACTCCATGAGTTATCACCTCTAGGTTGCATTCCATCTCAGATAAGGGGTTTTCCCCTTCTTCATAGTCTACACCCACTATCTGATGTGAAACTCTCTATGATATTGGCAACATGCCTAGTGGTCTCTTTTCCCCCACATTTTCACATTTATCATAAGTCGAATCTCAGTTTACACTTTTACAAAATATAATAAAACTTAAAAAGTATAGAAAACAATTTTTTACCTGCATCGATCCATTATTCTCTTGTTGGCAGAGGTAGGTATGGATCCCACCTAAAATCCATGTTAGCATAAGAGTAACGATCTACCACAAGTAGCTTGTGTTCTAGCCAAGAAAAACATTATTGTAGGTAATGCATATGCTAACTTGTTCCTCCTCAAGGCATGAGTTGACTCCATTGCACGATTCTCAGATCACGGGGGGGAATATCTGGTACCTTTGTCCACTGATACCAGAATAAGGGCACTGGCTCTAAAAATAAGGTCACCAATATTGAACTGAACCCAAATTTCTTTAGGTGTCCATGCTTCCCCTTGGTCAATTGTCGTTTCATATTTGTCAAAAGGCCTCCACACTAGTTGAATATGGTGGAGGTCAAACATGTGATAGCATACTAGAACTAGGATTTTGAAGCCTCATGCAAGGATTTTGTGCTAGATACATGTGCCATAGTGAAAAAGATTGTTCTCAAGATGAGGTTGTTGGTGATTTTTGCTATCTTAACCTTCCCTCCATTGGTCATTTCGGCATCGGGACAATTCCTCTGGACTAGAGTCCTTGTACTTTCACCTCCTTGGTGAGATATAAAGAGTTGGATTGCTTCCCCTTGTCGGGGCAATCCCGTGATGAAGTAGATATCCATCTCCTCAAGTTCTAGTTTGTGGCCTTTTATGATGAAGATCTCTCTATCTACTTCCCAGAAACTGATCAAATAGGGCAACAATTCCATCTGAGCCCTCAACCCTGTAGTCCTAAAGAAGTTTAGATCCCACAATTCCTTAGAGCGTTTATGCCACTTTCCTTCCATTCCAAGACCATGATCTCCTGAAAAACATCATTTAACACCTATTAATGCTTTTTTCATGGATTAAAATCATCAATTTTTCTTCAAAAGAGGGTTTTCTTTTCAAAAAATCTTCCTTAGTGCAATTGCACATGTTTTCACAAACAAAGGGATGGCATTGCGCATGCCTTTGGGCTCGATCATGATCATCATGGTTCCGATGACCATAACCAGGATGGTCGTTGACGACCTAAAATTTAAAATCCTCCCTTATAGCATAAAAATTACCATTTAAAATGCATAAGAAATGATAAAATGCAAGAGCAAGGATGGGCCTCTTACTTGTTGCAAATGGTTCGAGAAATGGAACTTTGGATCTCCTCTGATGGCTGTTAGTATTAGTCTTGTTTGTCTCTCACAAGTGATCAAATATGATTTTATCAAGTCTATTAGGGGTCTCATGGTCAAATTTTATCTTGTCACCAGGTTTTCAGAGTAAAATTTGTTCACTGACTAGTTTTATAGGAATGTCTCTATTCTTTTGAAAACTCTCACATTGCCAATCGCCTGTAGGTTTTAATCCCATACAAAAATTACTTGCATACAAATTCTTAAAACACAAAAAATAAATAATGTGAGAGCATAACACATATACACAAATATTTTCTCGTGGATCCCAAAACCAGGACTACCAGCTTAATTTTTCATTACGTTCCTTTCAATGTTACAATACATATTTGTACATGTTGAAGCATCCAATACCATGGACCAAAAACCATCACATCCAAAACTATGTGTGAAAACCATGCACAAAACCATAGGTAGGTCCGCCCACCTAATATAAGGTCCCTAGGGGGGCTAGTCGTGGAAAGAATATAACACAACCCAACATTCTCCCACCTGTTGTTTTCTTTCCACAGGGGGCCACATGAGAGCTTAGTCATTTATCTAGCCCTGCAACGACCATTGTTTCTCTACACCAAGAGAACTTCTTAGAGCTCATATATTTTGTTAATGCATCTGTAGTATTCTTCAAAGTGTCCACCTTTACCAGCAACACCTTTTTGTCTTCTATCATATCCCTCACAAAGTGATACTGAACTCCAATATCAACAAAACCACGAATATCCAAAACTCTATCCAATCTTGGTCTTCCTTGGTAGCACAAACCATAATCACTAGTGCCACACAAATACCTAAAAACCTACTACACTGTTGTCCAATGCTCCTTCCCTAGTTTTTACATAAACCTGATCAATACTCCTAGTGCATGTGCAACGTCTGGTCTAGTATAGACCATCGCATACATTAGACTACTGAATGCACTTCCATTTGGAACATGGGACATGTCCTCTTCCTCTTCTTGTGTCTTGGGACACTATTCAACAAATAACTTTAAACCTACAGGAATAGGAACCTTCATTGTTTTACTATACTACATATTAAACCTCTGTAGTATTGTCTCGACATAATTCCCCTAGTTTAACCAGAGCTTCCACTTTGCCTGGTCTCTTTTAATTTCCATGCCCAAAATATAGGTTGCAGCACCAAGATATTTCATGTTGAATTTGGAGGACAATTGGGTCTTCAAATCCTGGATAATTTCTTTGTCATTTCCAACCAACAACATATCATCCACATACAAGACCAGATAAATAACATGGTCACCAATCAATTTAAAATACACATAGTGATCTCCCTTGCTTCTGGTGAAGCTAAGTCCTCATTATACCACATCCTTCGTGATTGTTTTAACTCATACAAAGACTTCTTTAACTTGCATACCAGTTCTTTCTTACCCTTCACCACAAATTCTTCAGGTTGCTTCATGTAGATATCTTCTTCCAGATCCCCATGAAGAAATTTTGTCTTCACATCCATCTCTTCTACCTCAAAATCAAAAGTAGCAACAATAGATAGAATTAATCTAATAGAAGCTACCTTGGAAACAAGAGAAAAAATATCATCAAAATCAATTCCAGACACCTAGGAATAACCTTTTACTACCAACTGAGCTTTTTATTTCTCCACCTTTACTTTTTCATTTGTCTTTTTCTTGAACATGCATTTGCTGCCAATGGGTTTCCTTCCAGTCGGTAACTCCACCAGATCCCAAGCCTCATTTTTGTGCAAATATGCCATTTCATCAACCATGGCCTCTTTCCATAGTTTTCCATCCTCTGAATCTACTACTTCCTTCACAGTTTTGGGATCATCATCAGTAATAGGTAAAGAAAAATTTGAATAGAAAGTAGATGAACTATACCTTTCTAGCTGCCTTCTTTCTCAAACTGATCTTTTCACAGCTGGAGTTTGTGGCTCTTCATCTTTTGATTCCTCTTCTATTGTACAGTCTAATTCTTCCTCCTTTAGCTCAAACTCTATCTTCTCAGGTTCCTTTGATGGGAATTCATGTTTAATAACATTTTTCACCTCTCTGAACACCACATCTCGATTGTACACAACCTTCCTTGCTACTTGGTTCCAAATCTTATAACCCTTTAAACCATCCTTATACCCAATAAAGATGAATTTTTCAGATTGACTATCCAACTTTGTTCTTTTCTCCTTTGGAACAAATATGTATTCATCACATCCAAATACCCTCAGATGTGAAAGAAAGGGTTTCCTACTAATCCATACCTCCTATGGAGTCTTATCCTCCAACACTGATGAAGGTGATCTATTGACCAGTTAACATGCTGTCTCCACCACCTCTGCCCAAAATTCTTGTCCTAACCCAACACCACTAAGCATGCTTCTTGCCCTTTCCATCAATGTCTTGTTCATTCTTTATGCAACTACATTTTTCCGAGGTGTGTATGGAGTAGTCTTCTATCGTGCTATACCACACTTCTTATAGAATTCTTCAAATTCCTTGCTACAAAGCTCTCCACCATTATCTGTCCTCAACACCTTTATCTTCTTCTTTGTTTGGTTTCCCACTAGAGCCTTGAATTCTTTAAACTTGTCAAAGACATCATATTTGTTCTTGAGGAAATATATCCGTGTATTCCTTGAGAAGTCATCTATAAATGATACATAGTACATAGACTTACCTAGTGATGGAACCTTCACAGGTCCAAACACATCACTGTGCACAAGCTCTAATATCTGTTTCACCCTCTTACCACCAGAGGGGAAACTCACCTGAATATGCTTCCCATATACAATATTTTCACATAAATAAAAATCTAGAGAGTTATTAGTAATAACTTCTACCATACCTTTACCATGAAGTATTTGGAGGCCCTTCTCTCCAATATCTCCAATCCTTTGATGCCATAGCATGGTCTTTTCTCTAGACACCACTAGATTTTCTGCTCAACTTTCAGGAACCATAGAACTGTTGCACCCATCAATAATAGTGCTACCCTGCAGCTTGTATAGAGTTTCAATCCGAACTCCCCGCATCAATTCCAGTGCTCCCTGAACCATCTTGTAGGTGTCTTTCTCGAACACTATTTTTACACCTGCATCATCCAACTTGCTTATAGAAATCAGATTTCTGGCCAATGCAAGAATATGCAGAACACCCAGAAGTGTTCTAACCCTTCCACCTTGCAACTTCAACTTTACTTTTCCGCGACCAACGATTTTAGCCTTACTATAATACCCTAAGAAGACATTACCACCATTGTATTTCTCATACTCGCAGGACTACTCTCTATGGGGAGTGAAGTGAAAGGATGACCCTGATTCAATCAACCATGACTCATGATCTACACGTGTACTTGAAGAATATAAGTACACATCCCCACCTTCATCTGAGGTGGTTTTTGCCTCTACAAAAGGAGCATCATCAAATCCCTTTCCTTTCTTAGGAGATTTAGATTTACAGTCCCTTTTGTAGTGCCCTTCCTTTCCACATTTCCATCACACCACATTTATAGGTTTTCCTAGAGATTTAGATCTCGCTCTAGATTTAGATCTCCCACTCGATGAATTATTTTTTTTTCTGTCCTAGGACCATGCTCGTACAGACAAGGCATCACCATTCTAGCTCTCCATATTTTTCCGTCTCATCTCCTCTATCAGTATGGATGAGACTATTTTATCAAACTGCAAGGCAGTTGCATTGCTACCTATTACAATAACCAGAATATCCCACAAATATGTTAGAGAACACAAAAAACTAATGAACTTATCTTCATATGAAATTTTAATATCAACAGACAATAACTGACATACCACAGTATTAAATGGATTCAAATGCTCTTTCACAGAGTATCCATCTTTCATCCTCAGGTTATACAACTATTTTTGTAGGAACAATTTATTCACCAGAGACTTAGATTGGTCAAAGTCGCTAACTTGACACACAAATCCTTTTCCATAACTTCCCCTGATACATTCAGCAATACTGAATCTAAGACACACAATCGTATTGTTTTCTTCTCCTTTTGATCCAACTTCTTCCATTCTTCATCGGAATCTCCCATTGGTTTAGTACCTAGATCTACCACAACCTACTGATCTTTGTCCACCAACATATCCTCCATCTTGCGTTTCCACAAATCAAAACTTTGACCATTAAATTTCTTGATCTCTATCTTTCAACTGCTCGCCATCTTCTTTCACCACTAGAATCGATCCCGGAGATCTCCCATTGAACAGGGTCTATCACAGGCCCGAGTGAAACCCCTTAGGAATAAAGGCATCCCCTTTAAGCCAAAAAAACTCTGATACCAATTGTAGGTTTTAACCCCGCACAGAAATTACCTGCATACGAATTCTTAAAACACAGAAAATAAAAAATGCAAGAGCATAACACATAAAACACATATACACAGAGATTTTCCCCTGGATCCCAAAACTAGGACTACTAGCTTGATTTTTTATTATGTTCCTTTAAATTTTATAATACATATTTAGGCATGTCGAAGCATCCAATACCATGGACTAAAAACCATCGCAGCCAAAACCATGTGTGAAAACCATGCACAAAACCATAGGTAGGTCCACCCACCTAATATAGGGTCCCAAAAAAATTTCCCCAGGGCGTTGCCCTGGACCCTGTAGAGGGGGCCTACCCATGCTCCTCAAACCCCCTCGACAGGGAGGGCTGCCACCCCCCTTACTACCCCCCTCGTTGTGCAATCAGTGCAATGAAGGGGGTGCTCTGGCTGCCCTCTAACCTCTTATTAGACTGGGGGGCTAGTCATGGAAAGAATATAACACAACCCAAAATCACCTACTTCACTCAAATGAAGGAATCATAATAAAGAGAGTGTTTTCATCATATTATTCATCATCATTACCATTTCACTAAGTTTGATGTATTCATTAGGTCATTAGGGTTTTCAAGGTCCATCCCTATTCCACGCATAAATCTGACATTAGAGGAGTTATGATAAGCAACTCTTTGCATACATTTTATGAATTTTCATAAGTTCTTGAATGATTACAATCTCAAGGTTCCTAAAGAAGAAGTCTCACTCTCCAAAAATATAAAGATAAGCTCAGGTTTCAACTCTCCAAAGTGGCAAAGTTTAAAAGGTGGAAATCATATTTTGAAAAGGTATGCGGGGCCCCTTTTTATTATATTGTGCCTATAAAATCTCAAAAAGTCCTAAACTTGTTTCGTTTACATCCTAACCTCCTTTGTTCACTGAGATCTCCTCTCCATTGGTGTAAAAACATAGGTTTACTAGTCAAATTTGGACAAAATCTCCTAACACTCTGCTTTTGGAGACTACGTTGTGCTTCTGGAGGTGGCACTGCGCTTCCATGAAATTTGTGTGAGTTTGGGCAATTTCATGCTACTCCATCACAAGCACAACGCAATTAGCAGAAGCGTAGTGCCAAAGCACAATATAGTTCTTTCTTTATATTCTAAGCTTATTCACAAGTAAGTACCATCCCTTTTCTCACATTTTTCCTTTGGCAAGATAAATGCAAATGTCAGTTTTCTTCATCTAGGGTTTATGTGAATTTTTCATGTTGCAAGACTAGTGTAACTGATGGGTTGTGGTTAGTTATGACATTGAAAACTTGTAAATTTTTCACCTCATACCTTTGTACATGTATAAATCACCCTTTAATTCACTAATTAACTTATCTACCCTCATATTACCTCACCCTTGCAAAAACCCTAGCTCATACCTATCATTTTCGGAAAATTTCTAGCATATATGTTTTTCAGTTTATCCTAATCATTTTTTTCTGTCATTTTAGTCCATTTAAACTTCTTAAGTTTCTTGAAGCCCCTATTGACCTCCCAAAATTCTCCTACCATAATTTCCTTTTCCCAAGCCCCTCATTTCATCATTTCACTCATTCCTCACTGTTTCTCTATTTTCCTGTTATCTAGGGTTTCTATCGTAATGGAGGAAGAATCTTCACCATCAAAAAGGAGAAAACGCCATAATTGAGGTAAAATCCTAAGATATGAATGTACCAACTGCAATGAAATCAACTCATCACCATTCATAGAACAATTTTTTGAAGGTGTCAACTTTCTAGGGTTTTGTCAAAAGGGTAGGTGAAGTGGGTTTCCATGAACAGATAACTGATTGGATTGCCACCAATTTGAAAGGGAAAGGGCAATCATAGGAGTGGTTGAATTTACATTTTCAGTAGCTTTCATTTCTCTTGCCACATGGATACCTGATCATGGAGAGTACTAGTTAAAAGGCATGAGCTTGGACCTTGAACATTATAGATATTTCTTGAAATCACCATACGGAGAGGCCCATAACACATCATCCCATTTAGGTACCTGTTGGAGAAGTATGTGACATTGATGAAGGTTTTAATGAAGTTTTTCACCTGTGAGGGAATATTTTCTAGACTGTATGCATATCACATCAGGCTTCTAATGCATTTCATATATCTAAAACCTCTCAACATGTGTAATTATCTATGTAGAAGCCTTATTAAAATGTCTGAGAAGGTACAAGTGAAAGACAAAGAACACTACCCTAGTATTTTTCATCACAACTTGATACAGATTGTAGTTCTCCATCAGCTAGCAGAAAAGAACATGGCATGTGATTCATTCATAGAAACAACTTTGCAATGGCATGAAACTACTTTTTCAATTCATTGTCAAGATATATCAACATAACAGGTGGAGGTAGAATCATTAAGCAAGTCAGTGCATGTTCCCAAGGCACCTAGAACAAAGGTAACTCGAATGTATCAAAGAGGAAACATTCTTGTGTTTACTTATCAAGTTGAGAAAAGGGCCAAGCCTACTACATCAGCAAAACAGGGATCACATGCACAAGATGAAGACCTAATTGAACATGATTTTTAATTGGTGGAATTGGAATTAGCAAATGAACCTTAAAATGTGCAACAAATTTTCAAAGAGAAGGATTCTCAAATCAAAGAACTCATGGACAATATGGCAAGAGCAAGGTTCATCATCTCCTTCCTTGAGCAAGAAAATAGTCAGCTTAAGGCTAAACAACTCATCATGGAGAAATAAAAATCTAAGGTGTTGTAGCAAGAAGGCAAAGGAAAAGTAGCGTTGTAGCTTAGTGAACATGAGGAAACTGAAAACAAGTTAGGCAAAAGAGGCTAAGGACCAAGGGACTCAAAAAGGCATTGAAGGAGGAGAAAGGACATAATCTGCTAGATGAAGACCTAGACATGGAGGAAAGAATTTCCTTGGAGATCAATGAGGATAGAGACTATTGGCTAAGTAAGGTAAATAACCACATATAATAGATTATTGAAAAAACAAACAAGGATAATCATCTATTAAGGCACATGGCACATCATTATCAAACCAAAAACATGATATGTAATATCAAGCTCAAGCAGTTGAAAAAATAAGCTAAAGGAAACCCTAAAGGAAAACAATGAGAGGGATAGCTTGGATATTATTGCTGAAGCATCCATTAGGGCATGAAATACCTCATTTTTCACTTCATAACCAATTTTGAATGTTTTATGATCATTTTTGGTTTTTTGAGAATTTTGGTGCCAAATTCAGAAATTGGGCTAGTCATAGAAGCGCAACACCTTGGCATTGCACTTTTTCCTCAAGGATTCAAATGACAAGTGAATTATTGTTTTGTAAGTTTGATGACCTCCTCTCAAAACCCATTTCATCATATTTCTCAAAGAGGGCTCAAATTTTGAAAAAAAAGAGAAAAAGGGGTCAAAAATCATCATTATGCCACTCTTTTTGACAAGCGTTGTGCTTCTAGAGGCACCTTGGGAGAATGATTTTTTGAAGGCCTTCCCATGGGTCATTTCGAACAATTCAAGGTGTTAGGGAAGCTAGAAAGGTAAGGCTAGTTGACCATTCTCTTAGATATGAATTTTGAGTTCAAGAGGTCACCTAAATGTGGGCTCAAAGTTAGAGTTGCGCTTCTACAAATTTCTGAGTTTTTATTTAAAATGTCACTATGTAATTTCCTAGTTTTTCCATTTGACTTGGTAAAAGTAAAAAAACATGATGTAATTACGGTATTTCGAGGTTAGATGATGTAATCATGAATAAATAGACATCAAAACAAAGTCTAAGAGAAGAGTTCGTATTTGACCTTCTCACTGTCACTTGTGGGTTGAGAGAATCTTGGAAATAATTCCACCACCTAGGAATTCAACTCTTGAAGGTGGGGAAGTTGTTTGATTGAGTCTATATGTATCTTTTATCATTCAAAGGGAGGGGTTGGAATTTTGTGGAGAAGTTTGGTAACTTATGTTCTCTCACACCTAATACAGGAGTAGTTGCAGCTATATTTCAGGAATACATGTTCAGTGAGTCTATGGTGTTAGTTTTATTTTAGACCAGTTTCTAATTGATGAAATAATCTTTCTTTTCATGATTTATCTTCTTCCTATGATTTTCCTTGTAGTTATATAGCCGAAATTCTTATATTTAAGCTCTGTTTATGTGGAAATCATGCTTGTGTTTCTTTTCTTCTAAGACTAATGAATTTATGCTTTCACATGCTCATTATGTTATCTTAAACTCTCAGACCTACACTACATTAACAACTCTTTAATTTCACCATAACATACTGATATCTAGCTCCTCTTTATACCTGCCACTACATACTTGAAGGCTTGGCCTAATTACATGTTCTAATCCCTAGTCCTACAAACTAGAAACCCTAAATTCACAAATACTCAAACAAAACTTGTATAACTAGCCTAAAACCTATTTATTTTTAGTTATTCATTTACAAATCTTTAGAGAGATTCCTCTCTAGTTCAATAGGGCTAGATACTAAACTTAAAGTGGTTTGAGGTTACCTTTTTTTATTTCCTCCTCGGCCTAGGAAATTGTATTGGATAACAATGACCACTTGAAAATCGAGAGAATTAGGGCACATATGCACTTTCAGATCTTACTATGGTAAAATGGTAAAAAGTAAAATTACTTTTGGTTATTTATAAGTTTTGCAAGTCATTTTTGTCAATATTTTCGTAATATTTTAATGTTTTTTTCGATATCAATGACGGGTGCATTTATTTGTGCAGTTACAGGTACCTTCGAGTGAATGGTGATCATTTTTGACTAATTCTTGTGAGTTTTATTTTATCTCTTTTTCGAACTCATTAAATAAACGAAAAAGGAACTCCCCTAGAGTCATCTTTGAGCTCTTTTATGACTCTCTAAAACTGAAAAGATTGTTGAGTAATTTTCATTTTGTAATCATTAAAGTAAATGAATCGATGTCACCTCAGTATACATTATCCCCTTTTTTGGGTTGTTGTTTACTATTTACGAAAAAGGTACACCTTGGTCGACATGGTCAAGAGGTTCCCTCAAATATTGTTTTCTACCTTTTCAGATTCGAGGGACAAACTATGAAAAGGGACATGACAGAGTTTTATTTTACGCCTCTTTTTCAAACTCTCAAAATGTGAAAAGGATACTGAGTTATTCTTACATTGAACTCATTAAAACCCTATGATGAAAGACTCGTCAGCATGATGAGACCGAGCTTCTCCTTCCCAAGGCTCATAAAACTTAATAGGATGGATTCATTCCAAGATAACTTACATGACAAGAATATGCTATCCCCTTTAAGCTCGTGATAAAAATAATTTGGGTACTTGCTAGAAACAGTGGGGGGATAATGAAGATGAAACATCCTTTGTATAGGCAGCATGTCACTCTTGAACCTGACACTCTTCTGCTCTCATGTTGAGTTTGGTATATCCTCACTCAGTCACTTGTCCTCCCAAGTTTGGGTGATCCATTTTGCCTCTCATTTGACAATTCCATTCTGTCATCATGGCCTTTAGTCCTATGTAGAGTCATATGCTTCCACACTTTGGTGTCATGTCACCAATGTTCAAGAGAAGTCCAATCTGCAGTTATTTACCTATACATTGTTTGAGTCATTGTTACAGTCTTGACAATCATTCCACTTTATTCCTTGTTTTGTGTCAATGATGGGGGATTCATCATTACCATCCTTCAATGGGTCATTTCTTATCGAATTCATCTCATTTTCCAGGAAGATTACTTAGAAACTCCCTTTCAGTACCTTAGAGCTAGCATGCCCTAATGGTCGGTTCTTCGTGTCTGATGACAAGTATTCATCATTGCCTTTCAATCGAGTGACTCCACGAGTGTTCGACTTCACCCTAATTATCACATTCATAGATTGTACTATTGTACCTTTAGATCCATTGTCATTATTGGTGGTTTCTCTCATACCTGTTAATGGTCAACATCATTAATTGGTAATCAAGTGGTTTTTTTTCATGTTTGACTTCAACACATTTATTCACATGTTAGGATTTGTATGTTGATTATGTCAGGATGGAGTGCAAGACCCTGAGTCTTGTCTGTTATGACTAAGGCTTCATGGAGTTATATGTCACTCATGATTGTACACATGTTCCTACTATACAGATGACTGTGACCATACCGTGAGACTTTATATTTATGATGATCCTTGTTATCTAGATGGATATGCCCATACCATGGATATTTTCATATAGGTTTCATCATCTGGATGGTTGCGTCCATGCCGTGGATTCATGTCTTGATCTCAGATATTTATATGTATATGCATCCTTGATTTCTAGGTCTCCTGATAGTGTGTGTCCTCGTCCTTTCAAGAGCTCGTAAAGCATCTCAGTCATCACTCCTTAGTCTTCCTTCATGCTTTAGGGGGCATTTGTTACAAAGTACTTTGTCATGCTTCCTCAACTTCCCTGTCACATACCTCGAATTGCCCGAAACATGACTATTATACAGCATACTCATCCATGTATATAGCTCAGATCCCTCCTAAGACTTTGTTTGGAAAATGTCTTGAGCTTTCCCTGAAGAAATAGTTCTTAAAACCCTAAAATAAGAGTCATCGCTCTTATGAGTCCTAAAAAACCAATGGTCACTTATTGCAATGTGTTTGACTAGTGACGGAATCGCTCTATTCCCTTGCATACCTACGATGATCCCAAAAAGGTACTTTCCCCAAAGAGGATGAGAAGCTTCATGATCTAGAAGCTTCCAGAGCAGCGAGCTGGAGGTTGTTTTGAATAGATGAGGTCGAATCCTTTCATATTAGCCTCCTTGTCTTATCCCCATGAGCTACCTCCTTAATATGAGGGACTAATACTATCCTTGGATAAGTCCTAACTCCCTCTTCCAGCCTATAAATTCATCTTCTCCCATTCCCAAATGGTCGGTCAATGTCTATTTGTGCCCTTATGTTAAGCTTGAGCCTAGAGACTATTGAATAGACTTGGAGAAGGAGTTCTTGGATATTTCTTACCTTAGACTTGGATTACCACTCAAGGAGAGCCTTTCAACATCAAGGCTTTGATTGTAAGCTCCTCTTTATTTCTTAATAATATACAACTTGTGGTTCATCTTCTAAAACTATATATGTTCATGTATTATTTAGCTTGACATTCCTTGATTAGTTAAGTAGGTTGTTATTGTATTTTCTATTGGTTTTGGCATGCTTTGTTGTCTCCAGATCATTTGTGCAGGTACATATATGCTGAGAGAAGTAGGGACAAGTCCATGACACAAGCAGTTCAAGGCCCTCTACATAGGAAATCAAAATAGCATCAAAACGAGGTAGGTCATCTCTTTCATTCTACTTTTCAATTATAACCTAGGGAGATGTCTAGTTAATTGTCACCTCAGTTGCTAGACCCACTCATTGGGCTAGAGGGATCGTCTATGTCTGTAGAGAGGATTAACCTTGTCAACATATGGGAAAAATGAGATAGTGAACAAATGTTTGGAAGGATATCCTCGTTGCTTTGTATCTGATAAATAAAAATAGTGGGTAAAGTGGTTACCTTTGACTGAATGGTGGTATAAGAATTCCTTCCATACTATAGCAAAAATGACCCCATTTATGGCACTTTATGGATATGATCCAACGTCCATCACATCATATTTAAGAGCTACCTCTAGGGTTGAAGCAGTGCAAGATCACATATTATCCAGATGGAAACCATTGACATCACTGGTTTGATTAAATCTTTTAGCCTAAAAAAATAGGTTACTCAGGTCATGAGGATCTTATAATTTTGTATCGAATTATTTATAGATCAAATAAATTTCATGAGAAAATTGAAGTAAATAATTAACTTTATGCAATATTGGAAATTGTAAGGAATGGAATGAATGCTCAATACTTTCATTGTTTTCTTCCTTACTATGTGTAGCCCTATCACATTGCATAAATTCAAAATTGTGCTCATTAGTTTATGAATTCAAAAAGCATGCAATATTTTCACCACAAGTAAATTCATTACAAGCAAGAGGGCTCAAGGTATAGTGAATTGAAGAAGAAGTTATCATAAGAGAATCTTCGTTGACCAATTCGAATTATGGATTTAAACCTTTCAAATTGATGCCTCCTTGAGAAATCAAGAAATCAGTCAATGCACTTGGGCATCCATCACCATATATATCGATGGATTCATTATGAGTAGAATGATGGCTGTCTAACACTTTCTTTTGCTTAAGCATATTTGTTTCATTTAACTGATTATGGAGATCACAATATTTTGAAACAGTTGATAATGAAGGAACAATATCTTGACATAGAGGATTTTGAAAGAGGAAAGAGGGATTAAAATCATCTTCACCCTTTTGATCCTCTACCTATGGAATGTGACCACTTTGTCCTTGATCACAATTTAGATCAATGAATTGAGAATCAATAATATATCAAGAATGTGCTGGGGGAACAAATTGATCAATTAAATTATGGTACAAAGGACCATGATGTTTGGACGATAAAGGATGATAGGCATTACTTGAATAAACAACACTTTTGATGATATCATTATAACACTCTCCTCCCACATCTACCCAAGAAACCGACCAACCGGGGTAAACATGTGAGAAGAAGTTAATATGATAAGATTTGATATCCTAAGTCACATTAAGGAAGTGGAACCAATAGAAACACACCATATAGACCCTCAACATCAGCAATAGGACTCTTAAGAATCATCCCAACCTTTCTTCTAGCTAGCCCCTAAGTCCTACTAAGGTTTTAGACCTCTTGACCTTTGGACGCTCCTATGCTATGGGCATGTCAGCATCAAGAGAGCTCTAGATGCTCTAGGCTCTATGGAAGCTCCCACAAGCCTATATGTATGCATCCAGGGACTATCTCTAGTAGAACTATGCTAGGGTCTGGGGATTTTAAGGCACTTTTGAAGCCTATAATTATAACCACTACATAGAAATTAATGTAACTTCGATAATCCATTAACACAGGATGAAAATACTAATAAACCAAAAACTAACTCGAGTACTAGGTCTTACCATCTGGGACTAACATTCTATCAAACACTTGGCATATATGTCTACAGCCGTAAGTAACAAATATAAGCATAGGGGTCTTATAGTTATCTGAGATTCACTTTGATACATTGCTTCCTTATCACTTTATTTTCCTTCATTTTCCTCCTTACATGCAACCTATGACATTTCACCTCATTTTTCTTCTAATTTCCATTACTTTCATAAATAAATGTGCCAAAATGTCATGTTTCCTTTCTCAAGCCTTTTCCAATTTCCTTAGCCATAATAAGCCAAATGAATACCCACTAGAATGTTTTTTCCCACCATTCACCTTGGAATACGTATCCCATCAATCAAGGCCATGTATATTTTAAATGGAATTTTCACCAGGGTTGTTACAAAACCATTCACTTTGGGGGAACACCATCCTCAATGTTCAATGACACCTATAACTAGAAAGACTACTGAAAACAAAACATACTGCCCATGGTGCTTTATAACATAGCTCATTGCAGTATTTATAATGACCATTTGCTAAAACATGAAAAACATATAGTTTAGTGGAGCTTTATAACTCAACTCTTTGTAGTATTTAGAATAGTAACCACATATACACACAGACATTTGCTTCACCTAACAAATAGTCATAATGTCTATGGAGCTTTATAAATACAGCTTGACATAGTATTTACAATAATACAAACATATACACATATGCACATTTTCTCAACCAAGAAATAAAAGGATATGATTCTTGCATCTATAATAAGGGCCTATAGAGGCTCACGCCTCCACCCTCAAAGTAATACCAGGATTCACCTCCTTCCCAAGAAGTCCAGAATCCACTACAAAGTCAAATATACATCTAATGTCCAGTGCTACAATCCTACACCACTTTTCCTCTTAGTGAAAAGTTATGGGCTCATTTATCCTGTGAACACTCTCCTAATGTGCATTTGATTACATCTAGAAATTCTAATGACCAAAACAAATATATACCTGACCTTTCCTTCTCTACTACACATTCCCTTGGGAAATCTAGTCACCCCATTTCGTGGAGTGTGTTAGCCTCTTGCTGTAGCAGGTTACTCATATTTCATGATTGACGTTTTTACAGGCCAAATATGTCATACTTTACATGCTGCAATGCTCCATATTTGCTCACAGACACCAAAGAAAGAGGCCATGAAAAAATGCTAATCATGCTAATCAAAGCTCAACTTTTGCATTCCAATTTTGAAGAATTATTCCATTTTTGAATACTTTCCATGCTAAAGGGAGGTCCAAACAACTTAATCTTGGTCTCCCTAGGTTTCAATTTTCTGTTTTAGAATATAGAGAATGAATATCTATCCAAACAATTTAATCTTGGCGGATTCTTAGACAGGTAGAGAAGCAAAGGAGCCCAACTGTTTAATCTGGGCCCTTCGAAGAAATAAGGGTAGTGTGTAGATAGGAGGACAAAAAAAGAAAAGTTGAAAAGCTGGGTCTGCAATTCTAAGTGCACCCAAACCAAAAATAAGAAAAAATGTTAGGTAAGTAGGCTGAGTAGGTAGCTTTGTGGTTGCAGAATCATTGATTATGGTCAGTTCTCTGTTTTCAAAAGTTATGTCCATTCGATTAGTATAGCAAGGCAGTTCCCATTTTGAAGGACTTTAAGCGAGGCATGTTTAACTTCCCCTTCTTCTCTCCCCTAAATCATTTACTAACTCCCCCTAGAGAGGTCAAGATCTACTTGATAACTCTCCTTTTCATCATTTTCATAACAATTCACCTTGGTAAAGATCTGCTTTACTCAAGCAATATTCATACTTCCTTTACGGATCATTGCTTCCTTTAAAAAGCCTAAGATTCACATACTTAGCGCTTTCTTATCACTAGTCATTTTAACCGTTAACCTTACTATATAGCTCCCTATCTATCTCCTCATCCCCTATTTTTAACTATGTTAATAACTCCCTTATATATTTATCCCCTCCCTTTGGTTGAAAAATAACCATAAGTACACTTGGGAATTGCTAAGTTTGTCTGAAACATAGCAAGAACCCTCATCTTCCTCCTTTAAAACCATCTTCCAATATAGTGGACTCCTTCCAAAGCATGTAATCCTTTCTTTTAAGGTTATCAGACCCCTTCTGAGGCCTCAAATAATCTTCAAAACCATATATTCCCCTCCTCTGATCACAAACAACCCTTGTCGATTACCTTAACATTCTTCTGATCCCGGTGAACCCCCTCCGACGTGATTATCGCAATCAGAGGTCGCAAGGGTATTATGGCTCGCTGTTGTTTCTTCCCGATGGACGTTCCTCTGATGGCATTTCGCAATCGGCATATCGCAAATACCATATGCCACATATATACGCCCTTCCCCGTTAGTCGATGCAATATCGCTAGTCAGCAATCGGCGGTCGCGAGGGTCATGTGCCCGAAATCCATGCCACTTCCTTTGCTTCGATGCGACATTGCCACTACATCAATAGAGCATATCGCTTCGCAAACACTTCCTCGCCGCATGCCTCTATTTATGCACATATTTTGTTTAAAATACGATTTATCATTAAAAACTCGCTTCACTGCAAATTCATCGCAAATTTGCAGCATTTTAGCTCTCACTATCGCATTGCAGAAATATATAAGGCACTGCACCATCCAACACCCTGCCACGTCATCCCACTGACGTCATCCACCGTACCAGGAGCTACTGTTGACGTCACCTGCCAAAGAAAGGAGTGCAAGCGCGAAAAAGCATCTTAGGAGGCCCGGATTCAAATTCTGAGGCAGTTTTTGATGTGCAATTAGCGCTTAGTGCTAATCGTGCATCAATACGAGAAATAAGCCATATTGGAAAATCTTTAGGGAATATTTTGATTCCTCGGCCAATTTTGCACCGAAAAGGGCCGAAAAATCCTGATTTTGCAGTTTTGATCGTAGCAAAAGATAGAGAGAGACCTAGTTCAGGCATTAATGAGTATCAGAGTAAATGTGGAGCCAAAATCCACGTCAAAGAGTATCAGTGTTGCGGCGAAGTGTATCAGAGAATATCTTCTCAGGGCTCGAGGAAAATGAAGCATTAAAAGCAAAACCTTTAAAGTCAAGAAGCAGTTAAAGAGACATTCAAAGCTCACCAGCATAGATGACTGCACATTAAAACTCACAGAAGATCAGCGGACCAGAATTCAATGTGCAGTTACTACAAAACCACTGCACCACGTCACAGAGGACACCCCATAAACTCACTTTTAATCCAGCTGCCTCCGGCGCAGCCCAAAAAAGACTTACTTGCATTTAATTCCAACATAATTTAGGTTTTAGAAAGCCTTTTTCTTGTAGACCTGTTTAGGTCGGTTGTAATAAATACTTTTAGATATTTTTCCTATATATACGACCCTGAAACATGTAAGAAGGGTGGGATGGTTGGTATTTGTTCGTTGATGTTTTGCTTGAGCTAAGACTCACACTGTATACCTGATGATTTCTATAATCAAATATTGCCGAGAGCTTGGAGGATGAACTGTCTTATGCATTGCTAATGGTTTTGAAGAGTGAACGATGGAATTCTTGTGCTATTGTATGAAATAATAAGTTTTTCTTACCTCTGTAGTTTTTCAATTTCACATATGCTTCAGTCACGAAACAAAAGTCTAGTTTAGAATTTGCTTTGATGCACTCTACGCTCAGTTTCTGTGCCTTCTTAATGTTTTCCTCTTGATTTAGTCATAAATATGAATTCCTCATGGCTCATATTTACTCTAACTCACCTATGAATAATTGTTATTTAAGAATTCTTGGCTGCTCTTAAGTATGGTTCTTTCATGTTCCCTCCGCTAAACTGATTGAGAGATTCTTTGCTGCCTCTCATTCCTTAGCTCTCAACACATCTCCATTCAGCTTGGATATTGTTTCATGAACAACTACCTTGCTCCACCTTTCTCTTGTGACCAAGAAAATGCACCATTAGTTGCACTCCATGACTCCACGCCTAATGGTTTGAAATTTATCTTACTATGCATTGCCTCTTTTCTTGAAGACATCTCCCCTTCACCCAATCCTTCCTTCCACCCAAAAACAAAACCCACTGAACCCAATAGCTAGCCTAAAATCATCATCAACAAAGCTAAAGCATTAAGAGAGATCCCTCTCTGATTGCAGGTGGGCTAGAACCTGTAATCCAAAGATTGATCTATGGTTACCTCGGTCGTATCCCTTTAGGAGCTTAGGGACAACCTGAGTGATAACATAATGGCGACTCCACTGGGGTGTTTCTCAGATAATCTCATAAAACCAGTCTGAAGCTCCACAAAGGAAGAAACCGACCCTTAAAAGTCTCGGTCGACCTATGTTCTTAGAAAAATTCCCCCAAAACAAGTTAGACGCTGGCTCCCAAGAAGCATTTGCGTCATACAAGGTCAAATCCTGATCCAAATCCCCTAGCTGTTTTTGAAAATCCCAATATAATCCCCAAAATCCTTAGGAAACAAGAACAGCAAGAAGATTTTGCTGACACTATTCCCAAGATAGTTCAGCCTAGTAGTTTTTCAACCCTTGTTAAGGTTTTGTTCTGTTCAAACCCTTCTTCCCCATGTTCATCATCTGTTTCCCCAACTTTTGTGAACACACCTCCACTCACTGTAAATACTACCACCACTACTCCTATTATCCCAGTCACTCCAGTCATCCCACTTATCCCTGTTGTTCCCCTTATCCCCATTAATATGGCTAATAGATATGCCCCCTTACAGCTGCCTGCTAATCCTGGGGCTATGCCTCAGGATTACCAAACAAAAATTACCTATTTTGATGGCACAAATTCCTACACAGCCCTACAGCATACAAAGAAAATGCAGGATTACTTTGAGAGTTATGAGATTGATGACGACAGTGTAAGGATGAAGATTTTTGTCCAAATTTTGACCGGTGATGTCAGAACCTGGTTTAGAGCGCTTACACCCAACTCCATACTAAACCCAAAAGCCTTATACCAGACATTTATCAATAGATGGGAGAAAAAGAAAGACCCCTTGCACATATTATCTGAGTATGATACTATCAAAAGAGGACCTCAAGAGGCTGTCTTGGACTACCGCGCGATGTTTAATAATGTCTACAATGCAATACCACAAAACTTAAGACTGCCCCCTGATCTTGCTTTGTAAAAATTCCCTGATGGTTTCGATGTTGAAATGGCATATCAGTTAAGGGAAAGAGCCCCTCAAAGCCTCGCAGAGATGCAAGATGTTGTTGTTAGTGTGGAGGCAAACCTGATTGCCAAAAGAAACAGAGCCAGAACTGAGAGAAGAACCACCTTCAAGGAAGAACCCTCAGCCTTAGACCAAAAACTGGATGCTATCATCAACGGCATGCATAGGCTAGGAGACAGAGTAGAGAGCATTGAGAGAAAATCATCATGGGAAGGACAACAGTCCAATACCATAAGGAACTCGAACTTCAGGAAAAATCAAACCAAAAACATTGGAAGGGCTAGCCCCGACCATGATATTAGACCTCCTTTCCAAGAAAACTATGCGGAGGCATCCACATCCGGTGAGCCCACAGATGAGACTCACATGAACCTCATAGATTCGAAAAATGAACAACAAATCTTTCTCACTGAAGAGGACCAAGACTACCCTGATGTAAAACAATTTCAGACCAACTCGGGAGAGTCTTTTGATTTTAAACAAGGTTATGATTCTACTGTGTATGAGGTGCACAAACAATATAAGTTGAGAACAAGGACCATTGATGTCCCTGCACCTAGCAGAACAAAGGATAACAAAAATCCCAATAAAATTAAAGACAATGTTGTCATAACAAAACCAGCTGATATTTTTGTCCCAAACCCTCATCAGGTAACTGTATAGGATATATTAGACATTCAGCCTCCTATTGATCAGCCTCTATCTCCCTCTCCCTCAAAAGAAAATCTGAATGACACTCCAAAAAATCTGCCAAAAACAGAAATACCACAAACTATCATTCATCATAACGTTGGTATTCAAAAAGAAAACACAGAAAACACTTTTGACAAGGAAAAAACTGCTACTGCTAATGCAAGGATTCCATTGGATAAACCATTTAACTTAGAAGCAGAAATTGGAAAACTCAAGATATCCATTCCCCTCTCAGAACTTGCCAAACATGATGTATATAAGCAACAAATTCAAAGGTCACTCCAACTACCAGAGGTCAGGGATGATGTAAATGTTTTAGATGATACCCTTGAGCTGCTATTTGGTCCAGAAGTTAACGAAAAATCAACATATGGACCTATCCAACCCTTTTATGTCAGTCTGCACATACATGACAAAATCTTACATAATGCTATGTTTGACTCAAGTGCCTCACATAACCTTATGCCCAAAGCTGTAATGGAAAAACTAAACCTTGATGTCACAAGACCCTATAAATATGTATACTCCTTTGACTCAAGTCAAGTCAAGTGTTTAGGCTTAATCAAAGACCTGTGTGTGTCTCTAGTCCAATTTCCTAACAAGACAATCCTAATGGACGTATTAGTTGCTGACATCCCAACAAAATATGGCATGCTCCTATCAATATCATGGGGAGCAAAACTTCAAGGATCCCTTCAACTTGACCTCTCGTATGCCACTATATCTGTCTTTGGGCAACCAAAGAGAATGTACAGGGAAACACTGATGAAGTATGTGGTAAGCAGTGAGGAAAAGCCCCAAAATTTTCCAATTTACTCAATCCATTCTGATATGGATTCTTTTATTCTATTCAATGATGACACCAACCCTCCAACTGATGAGAACCCTTTAGCCTTAGAGAAAGAAACATGCATCAATGAAGAATCAGTTGCCAATACCCATGAAATTGCCACAACAGTCAAGGCAACCAACAAACAAGAAGAACCTCCCGAAACGAAAATTGTAAGTCTGCCCAATCCTCAAATAACTGAAACTCGTAATATAAGCCAAAGACAAGAAATCACATGCTATTTAGAGTTTGATGGTTCTGTCAATAAGTTAGGAGCAGGGGCAAGTGTATGGATTCACAATACATATGATAATCATGCACAAGGCCATGCCTATAGATTAAATTTCAGATGTACCAATAACAGGGCAGAGTATGCGGCTCTCCTCTTAGGCCTTAAATTACTCAAAGCCTTAGGAGCTACAAAAGTGTTCATTTTAGGTGACTCCGATTTAATTATACAATAAATGAAAGGTAACTTTGTTACCAATGACAATAGAATGAGAGCTTATAGGACTGCTGCCATAGAAATACTCAAATATTTCAATGAATCCAAGCATTCCAAAATTTCAAGAGACCATAATAATCATGCTCACAGCCTAGCAACTTTTGCTAGCACATGCAAGCTTCCCTTTGAACCAAATCACCATTTCACTGCTGAGTTAAAACATAGACCCTCGATCCCTAACAATGTTAAGGATTGGAAAGTGTTTCAAGATGATGCCCAGATTAACAATTTCCTCACTCTTGAGGGCGAATTTTCGAACACAAACATTGACATGGATGCCATGAACGATTCCCAAGAGCTAACAGAAAAAAATCAGCGGGCTATGACAGCTGCAATAGCTAAACAAATCCTTAACCCAATTGTTTTTGACAACACAAACATAGAAAAACTGAAACAAGTGTGTTTAGAAGATACAACCAAAGCTAAGGATGAGTTCATTGACCTAAAGGATAACTTTTTGCCTGCTGGACTAACTCGATTAGAAGACATGTTTGATAATAATGATGTGCTCAAGAAACCAAAAATGGAGCCTTTAAAAGAAGAACACAACATAGGGACAGCAGAACGGCCCAAAATGATCAAGTTGTTCAAAAATTTGCCTCTTGATCAAAAGCCAAAATATGTGGATTTGTTCAAAGAGTTCCAAGATGTATTTGCTTGGAGTTATGAGGACTTGAAGTCCTATGACACCTCAGTGATCCAACATACCATTCCCTAAAACCAAATCAAAAACCATTCAAACAGAAACTTAGAAGAATCAACCCCATGCTTCTTCCCCTCATTGAAAGGAAATAAAGAGAATGTTTGAAGCAGGTATCATTAACCCATCAGATTCTCTAAATGGGTATCTAATTTAGTTCCCACAAGGAAGAAATCAGGAGAGATAAGACTATGTGTAGACTTGAGAAATTTAAACCAGGTCCCTTTAAAAGACCACGACCATTTGCCCAAAATGGACCATATCCTACAAAGAGTAGTGGGATCATCTAGAATTTCTTTACTAGATGGATTTTCAGGTTTTAATCAGATACTTGTTCACCCGGATGACCAAGACAAGACAACCTTTACCACACCATGGGGAACATTTAAGTATGTCAAAATGCCTTTTGGGCTGAAGAACGCTGGTGCTACCTTTCAAAGAGCAATGGATATTGCATTTGCCAAGGAGCTACATGATTTCCTTGTTGTATACCTTGATGACCTAACCCCTTTCTCCAAATCTGACCAAGAGCACCTTAAACATCTGAGGCAAATTTTCATAACATGCGGGAAATATGGTGTTTCCTTGAATCCTAAGAAGTCATTGTTTTCCCTTGAGGAAGGCAAACTTCTAGGCCATATCATATCAAAATATGGGATTAGAATTGATCCTGAAAGAATTCAAGCTATCCTCCAAATCCCATATCCAAGAAACATAAAAGAGCTGCAAGAATTCCTGGGAAAGATCAATTTCCTAAGGAGATTTATCCCAAACCTAGCCGAGCTAATAAGGCTATTGAGCAATATGTTAAAAGAGGATGCCAAGGTAAAATGGTCTCTTGAAACCAAGCAAGCTTTTGAGAATATCAAAACTGCCTTGACTCAAACACCTATCCTCACCAGTCCGCAATTTGACAATGATTTTATCATTTTTTCTTTTGCATCCGAGCACACTATAGCTGTTGTCCTTTTGCAAAAGGATGATCAAGGTAATGAAAGGCCAATTGCTTTCTTTAGCCGAGCTTTAAGAGATGCACCCTTGAAATATCAGATCATGGAAAAGCAGGCTTATGTCGTGGTTAAGGCCATCAAAGACTTCAGAATTTACATCTTATACTCCCATGTGATCGCCTATGTCCCAAATTCTATTGTAAAAGATATATTAACTGAAGAGGGACTAGAAGGAAAAAGAGGCAAGTGGATTGCCAACATTCTTGAATATGGCATTCAGATAAAACCCACCAAGCTGATAAAAGGGCAAGGTTTAGCCAAACTAATGTCCAAAACAAATTTACAAGCCTTAGACATTAATCAACTGGACAATGAACTGGAGCTGGCGACTCCACAGATCAGTGAAACCTTTTTGCAATCTCCATGGTATGCTGATATTTGTTTTTTATTGTTAAACCTGTGTGCTCCCCCAGGATTGTCCAGAACCAAGAAAAGATTTTTGAGGATGAAATCATTAAGGTTTTGTGTCATAGATGGTGCCTTGTTTTGGAGAAATCATGAAGGTATCTTGCTCAATTGTTTGACTACGAATGAAACTAACAGCATCATGAAAGAATTCCATGCAGGGGACTGTGGAGGACACTTATATTGGAAGTCCACTGTTGACAATATTTTAAGGGTGGGTTATTATTGGCCCTCCCTATTTGCAGATGTCAAGAAATTTGCTCTTTCATGTCACTAATGCCAAATCTTTGAAGGGAAAAGAAAATTACTACCTTTGCCCCTTAAGCCCATTTCAACCGAGAAGCCTTTTCAACAATGGGGTCTTGAATTCATTGGGAAAATTCATCCCTCTTCCTCAGGCCAGCACAAGTGGATTTTAACATCCACTGATTATTTCACTAAGTGGATTGAAGCCATACCATGTAGACAAGCCAATGACTCCACCATTATCCAATTCCTTGAGAGCAATATCCTTTCCAGATTTGGTTGCCCTGAGAAAATTATCACTGACAACGCTTCTACCTTCAAATCCAAGAAAATCATTAACTTCTGCCATAAATTCCACATTACCTTGGGCCACTCTACAGCTTACTATCCTCAAGGTAATGGCTTGGCCGAATCATCCAACCAAAGCCTCATCAACATCATAAAGAAACTGCTAGAGGAAAACAAAAAGAATTGGCATAGGAAGCTCACAAATTCCCTGTGGGCAGACAGACTTTCAACCAAGAAATCTATTGGGATGAGCCCTTATGAGCTAGTATATGGCATGGAGGCCAGATTTGCTTCATCTTTCGGCATTCCTACTATCAAACTGTTGCAGGAGATTCAGGCTGAACCAAATGACATGCAGAGAAGAGTTAATCAGACCATTCACCTTCAACAAACCAGAGAGCAAGTGTATGACAGAGCCCAAATGCTGCAAGAGAAGCTCAAAAAGATGTTTGATAAGAAAGCTAAAGCAGAGGATTTCCGGGTTGGCAGAAATGTTCTAAGGTAGGATTCACGGAGAGAGGACAAGGGCAAACATGCAAAATTCAATTTCTTGTGGAGAGGACCACACATTATTAGTGCAGTGCAAGGCAATAACACATATTTCCTCACAACTCTACATGGCAGCGCAGCTGAAGAACGCCCAGTGAATGGTCGAATGTTAAAACATTACCATGATCCCTCTTGATCGAGAAGAATAGGCGGTGTTATTTTCTGTACATAAAATGCTTGTATATATCAGCACTTTATTTTATTTTTGCAACATTCCAGATGCTAAACCACACAGAAGAAAGCAGGCGATGCTTCACAGTTCACTAGCAAATCAGTTGAAGGAAAGTGTTGTTTTCAGTGCAAAATTTCAAATTAATCCAAACAGTGAGCACTAAGAAGTTTTCAATGCACACCAACAACAGAAGATCAAGGCAATCTGACATGCTGTTCTTGGCTTTTCACAAGGAGAAGCCATCCCCAAGTGGAGCCACTATTAGCCTTCTGCTGTAGTAGGTTACTCATATTTCATGATTGACATTTTTACAGGCCAAATATGTCATACTTTGCATGCTGCAATGCTCCATATTTGCTCACAGACACCAAAGAAAGAGGCCATGAAAAAATGCTAGTCAAAGTTCAACTTCTGCATTCCAATTTTGAAGAATTATTCCATTTTTGTAGACTTTTCATGCTAAAGGGAGGTCCAAACAGCTTAATCTTGGTCTCCCTAGGTCTCAATTTCCTGTTTTAGAATATAGAGAATGAGTATATATCCAAACAATTTAATCTTGCTAGATTCTTAGACAGGTAGAGAAGTAAAGGAGCCCAACTATTTAATCTGGGCCCTTGGAAGAAATAAGGGTAGTCAGTAGATAGGAGGACAGAGAAAGAAAAAGTTGAAAAGCTGGGTCTGCAAGTCTAAGTGCACCCAAACCAAAAAGAAGAAAAAATGTTAGGTAAGTAGGCTGGGTAGGTAGTTTTGTTGTTGCAGAATCATTGATTATGATCAGTTTTGTGTTTTCAAATGTTATATCCATTCAATCAATAGGGCAAGGCAGTTCCCAACTGGAGGACTTCAAGCGAGGTATGACTAACTCCCCCTTCTTCTCTCCCCTAAATCATTTACTTACTCTCATTTTCATCATTTTCATAACAATTCACCCTGGTAAAGATCTGCTTTACTCAAGCAATATTCATACTCCCTTTACGGATCATTGCTTCCTTTAAAAAGCCTAAGATTCACATACTTAGCGCTTTCTTATAACTGGTCATATTAACCACTAACCTTACTATATATCTCCCTATCTATCTCCTCATCCCCTATTTTTAACTATGTTAATAACTCCCTTATATATTTATCCCCTCCCTTTGGTTGAAAAATAGCCATAAGTACACTTGGGAATTGCTAAGTTTGTGTGAAACATAGCAAAAACCCTCATCTTCCTCCTTTAAAACCATCTTCCAATACAGTGGACTCCTTCCAAAGCATGTAATCCTTTCTTTTAAGGCTATCAGACCCCTTCTGAGGCCGCAAATAATCTTCAAAACCATATATTACCCTCCTCCGATCACAAACAACCCTTGCCGATTTCCTTAACATTCTTCTGATCTCGGTGGACCCCCTTTGGTGCGATTATCGCAATCGGAGGTCACAAGGGTATTTTGGCTCGCTGTTGTTTCTTCCCAATGGAAGTTCCGCCGATCACATTTCGCAATCGGCGTATCGCAAATACCATGTGCCACATATATATGCCCCTTCCCCGTTAGCCGATGCGATATCACTAGTCGGCGATCGGCGGTCGCAAGGGTCATGCGCCCGAAATGCATGCCTCTTCCTTTGCTTCGATGCGACGTTGCCACTACATCAAGAGAGCCTATCGCTTCGCAAGCACTTCCTCGCCGCATCCCTCTATTTATGCACATATTTTGTTTAAAATACAATTTATCATTAAAAACTCGCTTCACTGCAAATTCATCGCAAATTCGCAGCATTTGAGCTATCACTATCGCATCGCAGAAATATATAAGGCGCCGCACCATCCAACACCCCGCCACATCACCCGCTGATGTCATCCACCGTACCAGGAGCTACTGCTGACGTCACCTGCCAAAGAAAGGAGCGCAAGCGCAAAAAAGCATCTTAGGAGGCCCGGATTCAAATTCTGAGGCAGTTTTCGATGCGCGATTGGGGAAATAGACCATATTGGAGAATCTTTAGGGAATATTTTGATCCCTCTGCCAATTTTGCACCGAAAAGGGCCGAAAAAGCCTGATTTTGCAGTTTTGATCGTAGTAGAAGACAGAGAGAGACCCGGTTCAGGCATTAATGAGTATCAGAGAAAATGTGGAGCCAAAATCCACGGCAAAGAGTATTAGTGTTGCGGCGAAGTGTATCAAAGAAGATATTCTCAGGGCTCGAGGCGAATGAAGCATTAAAAGCAAAACCTTGAAAGTCAAGAAGAAGTTAAAGAGACATTCAAAGCTCACCAGCATAGATGACTGCACATTAAAACTCACAAAAGATCAGCGGACCAGAATTCAATGTGCAGTTACTACACAACCACTGCACCAAGTCACAGAGGACACCCCATAAACTCACTTTTAATCCAGCTGCCTCCGGCACAACCCAAAAAAGACTTACTTGCATTTAATTCTAGCATAATTTAGGTTTTAGAAAGCCTTTTTCTTGCAGACCTATTTAGGTCGGTTGTAATAAATACTTTTAGATATTTTTCCTATATATACGACCCTGAAACATGTAAGCGGTGGGTTGGTTGGTATTTGTTGGTTGATGTTTTGCTTGAGCTAAGACTCGCACTATGTACCTGATGATTTCTATAATCAAAGATTGCTGAGAGCTTGGAGGACGAACTATCTGATGCATTGCTAATGGTTTTGAAGAGTGAACAATGGAATTCTTGTGTTGTTGTATGAAACAATAAGTTTTTCTTACCTCTGTAATTTTTCAATTTCACATATGCTCAAGTCACGGAACAAAAGTCTGGTTTAGAATTTGCTTTGATGCACTCTACGCTCAGTTTCTGGGCCTTCTTAATGTTTTCCTCTTGATTTAGTCATAAATATGAATTCCTCATGGCTCATATTTACTCTAACTCACCTATGAATGACTGTTATTTGAGAATTCTTGGATACTCTTAAGTATGGTTCTTTCGTGTTCCCTCCACTAGACTGATTGAGAGATTGTTTGATGCCTCTCATTCCTTAGCTCTCAACACATCTCCATTCAACTTGGATATTGTTTCATGAACAGCTACCTTGCTCCATCTTTCTCTTGTGACCAAGAAAACGCACCATCAGTTGCACTCCATGACTCCACGCCCAATGGTTTGAAATTTATCTTACTATGCATTGCCTCTTTTCTTGAAGACATTTCCCCTCACCCAAGCCTTCCTTCCACCCAAAAACAAAACCCACTAAGCCCAATAGCTAGCCTAAAATCATCATCAACAAAGCTAAATCATTAAGAGAGAGCCCTCTCTAATTCCAGGTGGGATAAAACCTGTAAGCCAAAGATTGGTCTCTGGTTACCTCGGCCGTATCCCTTCAGGGGCTTAGGGACAACCTGAGTGATAACATAATGGCGACTCCACTGGGGAGTTTCTCAGATAATCTCATAAAATCAGTCCGAAGCTCCACAAAGGAAGAAACTAACCTTTAAAATTCTCAGTCGACCTGTGTTCTTAGAAAAATTCCCAAAAAACAAGTTAGAAGTTGGCTCCCAAGAAGCATTTGCGTCATACAAGGTCAAATCCTGATCCGAATCCCCCAGCTGTTTTTGAAAATCCCAATATAATCCCCAAAATCCTTAGGAAACAAGAGCAACAAGAAGATTTTGCTGATACTATTCCCGATACAGTGCAGCCTAGTAGTTTTTCAACCCCTGTTAAGGTTTTGTTCCGTTCAAACCCTTCTTCCCCATGTTCATCATTCATTTCCCCAACTTCTGTGTACACCCCTCCATTCACTGCAAATACCGCCACTAATCCTATTATCCCAGTCACTCTAGTCGTTCCACTTATCCCTGTTGTTCCCCTTATCCTCATTAATATGGCTAATAGATATGCACCCCTACAGTTGCCTGCTAATCCCGGGGCTATGCCTCAGGATTATCAGACAAAGATTACCTATTTCGATGGCACAAATTCCTGCACAGCCCTACATCATACAAAGAAAATGCAGGATTACTTTGAGAGTTATGAGATTGATGATGACAGTGTAAGGATGAAATTTTTTGTCCAAAGTTTGCCCGGTGATGTCAGAACCTGGTTTAGAGTGCTTACACCCAACTCCATACTAAACCCAGAAGCCTTATACCAGACATTTATCAATAGATGGGAGAAAAAGAAAGACCCCTTGCACATATTATCTGAGTATGATACTATCAAAAGAGAACCTCAAGAGGCTGTCTTGGACTACTGTGCAAGGTTTAATAATGTCTACAATGCAATACCCCAAAATTTAAGACCGCCACCTGTTCTTGCTTTGTACAAATTCCCTGACGGGTTCGATGATGAAATGGAATTATTAGTTAAGGGAAAGAGCCCCTCAAATCCTCGCAGAAATGAAAGATGTTGTGGTTAGTGTGGAGGCAAACCTGATTGCCAAAAGAAACAGAGCCAGAACTGAGAGAAGAACCACCTTCAATGAAGAACCCTCAGCCTTAGACTAAAAACTGGATGCTATCATCAATGACATGCATAGGCTAGGAGACAGAGTAGAGATCGTTGAGAGAAAATCATCATGGGAAGGAGAACAGTCCAATACCATAAGGAACCCGAACTTCAGGAAAAATCAGACCACAAACACTGGAAGGGCTAGCCCCAACCATGATATTAGACCTCCTTTCCAAGAAAACTATGTGGAGGCATCCACATCCGGTGAGACCACAGATGAGACTCACATGAACCTCATAGATTCGAAAAATGAACAGCAAATCGTTCTCACTGAAGAGGACCGAGACTACCCTGATGTAAAACAATTTCAGACCAAGTCGGGAGAGTCTATTGATTTTAAAAAAGGTTATGATTCTGTTGTGTATGATGTGCACAAACAATATAAGTTGAGAACAAGGACCATTGATGTCCCTGCACCTAGCAGAACAAAGGATAGCAAAAAGCCCAATAAAATTAAAGAAAATGTTTTCATAACAGAACCAGCTGATATTGTTGTCCCAAACCCGCATTAGGTAGCTGTAGAGGATATATCAGACATTCAGCCTCCTATTGATAAGCCTCTATCTCCCTCTCCCTCAAAATAAAACCTGAACGGCACTCCAAAAAATCTGCAAAAAACAGTAATACCACGAACTATCATTCATCATAACGCTGGTATTCAAAAAGAAAACACAGAAAACACTTTTGACAAGGAAAAAACTGCTACTGCTAATGCAAGGATTCCATTGGATAAACCATTTAACTTAGAAGTAGAAATTGGAAAACTCAAGATATCCATTCCCCTCTCAGAACTTTCCAAACATGATGTATATAGGCAACAAATTCAAAGGTCACTCCAACTACCAGAGGTCAGGGATGACGTAAATGTTTTAGATGATACCCCTGAGCTGTGGTTTGGTCCAGAAGTTAACGGAAAATCAACATATGGACCTATACCACCCTTTTATGTCAGTCTGCACATACATGACAAAATATTGCATAATGATATGTTTGACTCCGGTGCCTCACATAACCTTATGCCCAAAGTTGTAATGGAAAAACTAAACCTTGATGTCACAAGACCCTATAAAGATCTATACTCCTTTGACTCAAGTCAAGTCAAGTGTTTAGGCTTAATCAAAGACCTGTGTGTGTCTCTAGTCCAATTTCCTAACAAGACAATCCTAATGGACGTAGTAGTTGCTGACATCCCAACAAAATATGGCATGCTCCTATCAAGATCATGGGGAGCAAAACTTCAAGGATCCCTTCAACTTGACCTCTTGTATGCCACTATATCTGTCTTTGGGCAACCAAAGAGACTGTACAGGGAAACACTAATGAAGTATGTGGTAAGCAGTGAGGAAAAGCCCCAAAATTTTCCGATTTACTCAATCCATTCTGATATGGATTCTTTTATTCTATTCAATGATGACACCAACCCTCCAATTGATGAGAACCCTTTAGCCTTAGAGCAAGAAACATGCATCAATGAGGAATCAGTTTCCAATACCCATGAAATTGCCACAACAGTCAAGGCAACCAGCAAACAAGAAGAACCTCCCAAAACGAAAAATTGTAAGTCTGCCCAATCCTCAAATAACTGAAACTCATAATACAAGCCAAAGACAAGAAATCACATGGAATTTAAAGTTTGATGGTTCTGTCAATAAGTGAGGAGCAGGGGCAGGCGTATGGATTCACAATACACATGATAATCATGCACAAGGCCATGCCTATAGATTAAATTTCAGGTGTACTAATAACATGGCAGAGTATGAGGCTCTCCTCCTAGGCCTTAAATTGCTCAAAGCCCTAGGAGCTGCAAAAGTGTCCATTCTAGGTGACTCCGATTTGATTATACAACAGATGAAAGGTAACTTTGTTACCAATGACAATAGGATGAGAGCTTACAGGACTGCTGCCACAGAAATACTCAAGTCTTTCAATGAATCCAAGCTTGCCAAAATTTCAAGAGACCATAATATTCATGCTCACAGCTTAGCAACCTTTGCTAGCACATGCAAGCCTCCCTTTGAACCGAATCACCATTTCACTGCTGAGATAAAACATAGACCCTCAGTCCCTAACAATGTTAAGGATTGGCAAGTGTTTCAAAATGATGCCCAGATTAACAATTTCCTCACTCTTGAGGGCGAATTTTCGAACACAAACATTGATATGGATGCCATGAACGATTCCCAAGAGCTAACAGAAGAAAATCAGCAGGTTGTAACAGTTGCAACAGCTAAACAAATCCTTAACCCAACTGTTTTTGACAATGCAAACATAGAGCAACTAAAACAAATGTGTTTAGAGGAAACAGCCAGAGCTGAGGATGAGTTCATTGACCTAAAGGGTAATTTTCTACCTGCTGGCCTTACTCCATTAGAGGACATGTTTGATGACAATGATGTGCCCAAGAAACAAAAAATGGAGCCTCTAAATGCTACTATAGAAGAACACAACATAGGGACAGCAGAACAACCCAAAATGATTAAGTTGTCCAAAAATCTGCCCCCTGATCAAAAACCAAAATATGTGGATTTGTTCAAAGAGTTCCAAGATGTATTTGCTTGGAGTTATGAGGACTTGAAGTCCTATGACACCTCAGTGATCCAATATACCATTCCCTTAAAGCCAAATCAAAAACCATTCAAACAGAAACTCAGAAGAATCAACCCCATGCTTCTTCCCCTCATTGAGAAAGAAATAAAAAGAATGTTTGAAGCAGGTATTATTGCACCCATCAGATTCTCTGAATGGGTATCTAATTTAGTTCCCACAAGAAAAAAAATCAAGAGAAATCATACTGTGTGTAGACTTGAGAAATCTAAACCAGGTCTCTCTAAAAGACCACTACCCTTTGCCAAAAATGGACCATATCCTACAAAGAGTAGTGGGGTCATCTAGAATTTCTTTACTAGATGGATTTTCAGGATTTAATCAGATACTTTTTCACCCGGATGACCAGGATAAGACAGCCTTTACCACGCCGTGGGGAACATTTAAGTATGTTAAAGTGCCTTTCGGGCTGAAGAACGCTGGTGCTACCTTTCAAAGAGCAATGGATATTGCATTTTCCAAGGAGATACATGATTTCCTTGTTGTATACCTTGATGACCTAACCCCTTTCTCCAAATCTGACCAAGAGCACCTTAAACATTTGAGGCAAATTTTCATAGCATTCAGGAAATATGGCATTTCCTTGAATCCTAAGAAGTCCCTATTTTCCCTTGAGGAAAGCAAGCTTCTAGGTCATATCATATCAAAGGAGGGGATTAGAATTGATCCTAAAAGAATTCAAGCTATCCTTCAAATCCCATATCCAAGAAACATAAAAGAGTTGCAAGCATTCCTTGGAAAGATCAATTTCCTAAGGAGATTTATCCCAAACCTAGCCAAGCTAATAAGGCTATTAAGCAATATGTTAAAAAAGGATGCCAAGGTAAAATGGTCTCTGGAGACCAAGCAAGCTTTTGAAAGCATCAAAACTGCATTGACTCAAACACCTGTTGTTGTGTAGGTAAATCCCCTCTGCGGACAAAGGAAATCCCCCGAGCCTAACTCAGGTCTAGCAACAATCAAGCAACGCTAACACGCAAGTTCCTAATTGCAAAATAAAGGCCAAGATGAGAGCCTACCTCGAATCCAATGCTTATATTCGTAGAAAGGTTGTCGCTTCCATTCTTTCACTTTAGCTGGTTGCAATCCTCACGATCTCCGTGAAAAGACACCTGCATAAGCAAAGGACAAGACAAATACAAGAATAAAAACCGGGAAATGCAACTATGTACCGGTCAGAAAAGATACAACTCAAACATCATAATCAAAGACACATGAGTGGAACCATAATGATAGTCGTTTATCTTATTAATAAAACAAAAGAGAATACAACCAAGTTCTGACATCAAATCCTCCTTTGGTTGGGTCCAGCCAGCAAGTCCTTCAAGCATTCACCCTTGAAAGTAGATATCCCAATACAAATCTCTCTCTCACACAAGTTTACACAATATGGAAACACTTCACAACCTTCCTTAAGCACTATAGCAATCCCACACTTATCACACCAGTTGCCTATCAAGCTTACAATACTATCAGCAATGCTCTAAACACAATCAATCCCAAACTACCAGCTCATGGCAATGGTTTAGGCTTAAATAGGAGAAGGAGTCTCCATGAATGGTGTGAGGATGAGCTTATCGCCAAGGAAGGTGGCTCAAATGATGAAACAAACATGTCAGAGAAGGGAGGGTGACATTTACAAGGCCAATAACCAGGTCTGGGGTCATCTGGAAGGCCGGCTGTTAGAACAAACTCGCCCAAACTGGATCATCGCGGGTGCATAACTGCACTGGAGCACTGGCATCGCTGCTGAATAACAAGGAAAGTCATATCAGCGCGATCAGACATAAGGAACAGCGCGCTGTCACATGGAATTCGACCAGTGCGAGAAAGTCGTGTGCTTCCGCGCTGGCAGCGCATTGAGCCTGTTTAGGAGCGCTCATCAACGTGTTTATTTTTACAACAATCACGATGATAGAGGAAACTTTGGCAAAGTGGGTCATTTTGACATATTAGAGAGCATGAGCATGATGAATTTGGTCTCATGACACAGTAGGAAGACTGACAGGGAGACAATGACAAATTACTGTGTAACAGATGCCCCCTAAAGCATGAAGCCCGAGAGAGTGGGAGGGATGAAATGCTTTAC
>APFE030973318.1:0-20612 GCA_000404065.3 Pinus taeda
TGTATAAACATGAAAACCAATATGTTGTTGGCATGTTTATATAGAAAATTTAAAGTGAAAACCAATTTATTGGCACTTCAAATTTTCTTTTCAAAAAAATATATAATAAAGCTCATCTACTAAAGATTTCTTTCTTTTAAGTTGTAGAAACAACAACTTTCCGCAGCTTGTCCAACTTTTTGTAGCTTGGATAAGTTTCTGCAGCCAAATGAATTTATGTAGCCTAATAATTTTAAAGACTACAAGAATGCTTAGTGATTTGAATTAAAGGACAGTTGACAACGATGCACTTGCAGAAGATCAAAGGACAACAAATGAGGTTAGCAACAGAAAATTAAAGGTATGTGTTGCTTTAATTTAACAATAGGGAAAGATATATGGCATGTATGAATAAGAAAATACAGTACTAAAGTGAAACCATTATAACCTAAGGGTAATGGTTGTTTAACAAAATATCATATGCCACCACTCTAGAAGTCATATCACGACCTTGCACCAAATCTGCCAACTTAATTACCAAATCATAAGTTTGAATACACCCAACGATCAAATCCATTTCCATAATCCTTTTGATACATCCATTCTTCCCTATTCCCACACTCCTCTATTCATTCACCATTACTCCATCTTTCTGCCAGTTAGCAAAACCCACTAGTCCCATTTTCCTGTCAAGGTAATCAATCTTCAAGGCAAAGCATCCTTCAACATGGGGGTAATTGTTCAAACAGATCCAGCAGGAAAGAAATTCCTAAAAGGGTACCCACAAACTAGGGAGTTGCTGCAAAGAAGACAATGGTTGCAGTTCATTGAGAAGTTTAGCAGTTTCCACAAAGAGGTAACCAAGACATTCACAAATTCCTTCGATGGAATGGAGGCCAAAATTGGGGATATCAAGCTCACGGTAATAGGGTCTATGATCGCTGAGACCACCAAGTTGCCAAGGCATGGAGAAAAATGGTTTAAAAACAGAGGGATTGATAGTGAAGACTGGAGGGTTTTTCTTAAGAATCCAAACATGGACACGACGGTCTACAAGAAAGGTATTCCAAGCTCTGCTCTTAAAGGTAAATGGAGAAACTTATTGTTTGTGCTTCAGAAGTTTATCACTTGTGAGGGTAGGTTTGGACATATGTACTTTTATCATATTATAATGATGATGCACTTCCTGGAGGACCATCAGATGAATCTTCCCTATTTTCTCTTGAATAACCTCAGGAAAATGGCTACAAATGTTCAAAAGAAAGTTCAATGCATAGAAAACACCATGTACCATCATGGTCTAGTGAAAATATTGGTTGAATTTCACCTCCAAAGTATAGGGGATGAATGGGAAAGTTTCTTGATAAGGAATCATTTCGAGGAAAGATCCCCAGAAAAACCAAGTAGCAGTAGGACCCTCAGGGGGAGGAAAAGAACCATAGAAATGACAAAAGAATAGGCACCTCAAACTCAGACAGAGGTAACAGAAGAAGAGCTGCCCATAGTCAATATTTTTTAGAGAATGAAGAGGGGAAACCCTAGAAGAAAGAAAGCTAGCCCAGGAAAGGAAGAACTCTCACGAATTGAAACTTCTCCTCTAAAAGGAAAATCAGAGGATAAAAGGAGGAAAGTGCAAAAAACACAAACCCCAGGGTTGAGAAGAAGCACAAGGTTGAGCGCAACTCAACAAACCACACCAAAAATTACAGAATACATCAACCTGGAGGAAAATGAGCCGACTGAAGAAGAGCCAACAGAAAACACTCTGACAGAGATTGAACCAATAGAGGATGAGCCAATTGGAAGCTCTGGGGATTCTCCAAAAGGGTCACCAAGATCATCACCACAACCTTATAGCTCACCTCTAGGGAGCCCGATACGTAGCCCAAGTATTGACCCTGCACAACAAGAAATATATGACTACATAGAATCATTGGAAAGGAAGGCGATATCAACAAAGGAAACAATACAGAACCCTGGAGAAGGAAGCAACCAGGTAAATGAACAATCAACCTCAAACATCTTGAAGCAGAAGATATTTGAACTGGAAACATTGAATCAATATCTTAAAAATGAAAATCAAGCCCTGAAGACACAGAGTGAAATACATATCACCAAGAGTGATAATTTAATCTTACATCTAAGCCTGTGGTATAAGAAAAACAAGAAGCTGAAAAAGGAGAATAGAATTATGCAGAGAAAGATAACCAGTTTAAAGGACAAAATCCTAATGAGGAAGCCTAGAATTCCAATCTCTGGCAGAAAGAAGAAAGCGGTGAAAAAGGGAAATAATAAACAAGAGACACAAGCAAAAGACAACAAGGAAGTGTATGAGGACATACAACATCTCCAGTCTGGGGGAATGTAGAGTCTGAAGATTTCCATACCATGACATCCTTTTTGCCCAATAATCCTCTCTTTTTCATATATATGCACCACTTAATAAAGCCATATCTCCAAGGTTTTGATGAAGGTATGTATTAGTATGTTTTCTTGTTCATATTCAGCTGAATACCCTTTTGTTTTAATTAAAGTTGCAATTAGCTACCAAATTGACGTGTTTCCGCAGCTAGTCCAAGATTCTGTAGCTGCCTTCATTGTTCGCGAGGTTTCAGAGCTCCAGTTCAGTAACAAAAGGTGCGGATGGATAGGAGGTGATTCCCTCGTGAATACCTTCCTATTCACTCGAAACCATTTTCCAAAGGTGGCATAGGAGATCGCGGTCAAACTCCAAGTCAATCGTCAAATTAACGTAGCACAGAGCCGAGATAAGATAAAACCTTATCGTTTTGCTTTAGAAATAGAAAAATGACGGTTTCATGGTATAATATTAGATAGTGTTAAGAGATATTAGGCTTATTCTCATACAATTATGTAAAAGACATATTATGAATTCAATGGCCACACTGGTATTTGGGTGCGCGCTATGACATGTTTTCTGAACAATTTATGATTTCCATGTGAATGAATTTGGTTTTTGAGTGCAAGTATTGTACTGGTTTAAAGCTCTGAACTACTATGTGGAGGGCCCCTACAATCGATGTCAGGTTTTGATCGAATGCAATCTAATTTCTTTCAATTATTCAATCTCTATTTTGTGTGAATATGTTGTATAATGATTTCAAATCGTTACTTGCATAAGAATTCTACTTTTCTTTATACCTAGATTAGATTGTTGTTTACTTTGCTTTATACCTGGTACTGCACAATTATTTTCTTTGCTTATTATCCAACATAATTAAGTGTGTTCAATTCAGAATGTTGCTTGGATTACAGTGCTTGAACAGAAATTGAACAAGTAAGAAGACTTCTCCTAAAACAATTGAGTTCAAAAGTAATTCCTTCAAAGATGCTAGAGTAAGATACTATTTTACACTTAGAATATTAGGAGGTTCAGCAAGAAGGTTTAAACTCAAACTCGAAACAACTTAACATAAGTAAAGCCACCTTCACATCATCCACAAATTGATTAAACAACAATTGATTCCTAGGAAACTTATCCTTAAGAATGACAACATTAGTTCAACTAACAATATCACCTCCACCCATGGACTAGACTGTGGCAAATACATAACGACATACTAAGACATCTTCTAAGCACTTATTGTGCACCTATACTTCTTCGGTCCATGCACCCTGGTTGACAATTTATGATTGCCAATTCAAGGACATTGAATTCACCAAACACTCGTGTTACAGTGTGGTTACCTCTTAGTTGTTTACCGATAAACTGCCTCCCTTTCCCCCTCTTCAAATTTCCTTACACTGATAATGCTCAATATAGGTAGTTATTCTTAGGGGAAGGTTGACCCTATAGCTCCACCAGATAGTCCACCTAAAAAACCCTCTCGGAAATGCATCAAGTGTCACTCTAAGGAATCATCTCTAGTCCTAGGAAAGGAAGTTCTTCGAAACAAAATCCAAGATATGAAAGACAAAGTGGTGGTTGGTTGATTCATTAGTCGAAGAATATACATGGTAGTTCTATGCAGGTGGATGGAACTAAATCTCAAACCCTTACTAGGGTACTCAACTCATTGCATGCTCTTCATAAAACAAGGGATGGGATGGCAAGTGTCGAGCACAGAGGATGTTGGGAAAATTTTGGCTAGAAATGGACTTGGGGTTCTCAGGCTCTCCTACTAAAGAATTGGACCATAAATTTTGATGCCCAAGAAAAAAAATGGATTTGGTGCCTATCTAGGTCCATCTCCAATCTCTCCCACCAATCTTCTGGTATGAAAGTATCTTTCAGGAGGTTGGGAACTCTCCAAGGTTTTTCTATGAAGCTGACCTTTATTTCAAACAAATTGGTGTAATGTTGATTGTTCGTATTCTGGTTGGCCTAAATATGTCTGAGGGGTTCCCTGAGTCCATTTTCATCAATGTGGATTCAATTACTCACAAGCAAAACATAGAATACAAAGGGATATTATTTAAATGCTCTTATTGCCCTATCTATGGGCACTTAAGTTGGGACTATGCAATTAAAAAGGGAACATGAAAAAATGTGTTCGCAAAAGTGAATTCTACTAAGGCACTCTCCCTCCATCTCTTGCAAAATCTCCTCATGTTACCCTAGAATCTCTTAATAAATACCCGAAGACTTGTTCACCTACATTAAACAAAGAAGTTCCTACAAGCATGGATCTTATTTAGATATCACCTTCTTCAAAGTCTCTTCAGATTCAAGCACACCAATCCATGGAGGTCATAGCAGCTCAAGTTTCAACAACATCTCCCCTCTTCTCTAATGCTCTTCATAATCTAGGTATGGGATCTTTTACCCCCCAGTTTCTTCTTTTATTCAAAAGATCAGTTGTGGTTTATTGTGTGTTCTCTTAAAGTATCACATACTAATTCTTCGTTTATCCCTCTCATACTCCTCTTTATGCTCTCCTCGCCCATCCCTGTCCCCCCGACCCTCTTCTCCCTTTCCTCTGTGCTCCCTTCTATCCCTTCTCCTCCCCTCATCGAGGGCCTCTCCTTTTGCACCCAACCTCCCTTCTATCCTATGTATTGGATTGATATAAATACCCATTAGCATGTAGAATAGACTTCAATCCTATTTTTTACATCCAACAGCTAAGAGTTTATTAATTCATCATGCTTTTGATCCATAAGTGAGTGGCTATAAACCTTAACTCTGCATTGAGTGATGAATCATTTGCATGAATGTGCTTTGAATGTGTGGTTAATTAGCATGAATGTTCTTTGAATGTGTGGTTAATCAGATATGAATCGTTTGCACGAGTGTGCTTTGAATGTGTGGTTAATCAGATATGAATCGTTTGCATGAATGTATGGTTAATCAGGAACTCAACACTCACTTTGAATGTGTTGTTAATCATTTGAATATGTGGTTGCATGAATGTGCTTTGAATGTGTGGTTAATAAAATATGAATCGTTTACATGAATGTGTGGTTAATCAGGAACTCAACACTCACTTTGAATGTGTGGTTAATCATTTGAATGTGTGGTTAATGAAATATAAATCGTTTGTATTTTGGTAGTGAATGTTAATGATTGAAGTTACATGTAGTTTAAGTTATTAAAAAGCTAAAATATTTTCTATTGTTTATCTTATAACTGTTTAAACTGGAAGGAGATTATAACTGTTCACATAGTTGAAATTTGGAGGAGATTCTTTCATTTAGGTTAATGAAATGAAACTCTGAACAATTTATTTTGATTTAGGTTACTAATGGTCAACAAATTATTTTGAGCTTATAATTGTTCACCTATTTGATGCTTTCATTTGGAGTTGATTATATCATTTAGATTTATTATGACCAGAATCTAATGTGAGTGTCAAATGTGTAGGATGGAGAAAGTAGACGTTATGTGTATTTGCAGCAGAGCCAAAATTCTGGGAACTGTAATTTGTGTGGGTGGAGCAATGGCTATGAGTTTCCTTCAAGGTCCTACTCTAGCCCAACTCTGGCCTCTATGGGGACAATCAACATCAGTTTCCAACACTAACACAGTACACCTAGTGGAAACCATTCTACACGAGGGAGATTCAGGCAACTAGATTAGAGGGTGTATTTACCTTATCTCCGCAGTGATAAATCTCTGATGCTTGTACGGAACAAATTTAACTTTTTCAAAGACAGTTGACTTCCAACCTGGGAAGGCAATAACTCCATTTGGAGGCAACCTGATAGATCTAAACATTCAAGAGTAATGATATCTCAAAGTGTGGAAAGAGTCAAATTCAAACAATCACTCAAATGTAGATGTCTAAGTTGCAATAGATTTCCCTGAAAGCTTGGAAGCATTTCCAGACTTTTACAACTAGAAAGATTGATGTATTGAAGATTTTTTAAATTTCCGAAGGAACTTGGAAGCATCTTCAAACTTTTGCACAATGTCAGATTTATGGTTTGGAGATTTCTCATATTTTGAAACGAACCTGGAAGCATCTTCAAACTTCCACACAGTGTGAGATTGATATGTTGGAGAGTTGTTAGATTCCCAAAAGAATTTGGAATCATCTCCAAATTGTTGCACATAGAAAGATTGGTGTGTTGGAGATTTACCAGATTCCCAAAGGAATTTGGGAGCATTTTCAAACTTCCACGGTCTGTCAGATTGATGTGTTGAAGATTTGTCAGATTACCAAAAGAATCTGGAAGCATTTTCAAACTACTGCACTTGGACAGATGGAAGTATTCGAGCTTTTTTAGATTCCCAAATAAAATTGGAAGAAGTTGCAATTTCGAGCACCCTATGAGGGTTAGATATCTCAAGGAGCTCAGATAACGAAATTCTTCTGGTAGCATTACTACATCTGCATATGTCAATAATCGCGGATACTTCAGTACAATCTTTTCTAGGTGCTTCAGTGACCTTAATGACTTTCAAAACTCGAAAAGTGGAGCTTCAATATTTAATTCCTACAAGTGGAGAGGTGCCTACAATGTTAAGTACATTTCGATTATACAAGAAATTCAAAAGTTAGGAGGATTCTCGCTCGGCAAATTGCTACATCTATATGTACGTACCTCAGATCAAGATTGCCACAATCTTTTCAATTCCCAACCGAACACTTCTAAAACTCTTAAATCGCACAATGGAATCCAAGAAGGAAGTGATGAGTAGATCGACACATTCCAGCGAAGCCATATGAGTTTTGGTGACTACACCGAAGTCAAGATGCTTTCCTCAGACCTCTTGACTGGAACTTGTATTCAAGGGCATTCTAATTCTGAATGGAACACTTCCCGATTCTGCAGACCTCTTGACTGGAACTTCTATTCAAGGGCATTCTAATTCTGAATGGAACACTTCCTGATCTTCATCCTCCCCATTAAAGGAGTACCAAGGAGCCATCACAAATCCGTGCACTTCTATTATCACCTGTTTGTGGTTTGAAAACAATAAACTATTATTAACATGATGTGTGGCAGACTGTTTTGAATAAAAAATACCGAAAGTTCTTTAGACATTCAACAATTAGGATGGCTCAAACACTTACAGAGGATGATTGTTGCAACAACTGATGAGATGAAGATTATTTATCGGTCCCAAAGCTGACGCGGTAATAATTCTGGACAATCCGTAATAGCTCTTACTAAATCTATGAGGTGATCATGCATTCTTATTCTATTTTCATCGTCCAACTCGACAAGACACTTGTTGAGCAGATTTTGAAACCCTACCAAACCCTTCCATCTTGAACCCCTCCATATTCTTACCCATGTATCCTTGTCTTTTCCTATCAAGAAACAGGCGATATCTAAGAATATTTGCTGCTCCTCATGATTGAGAGAGTCGTAACTAATTTTAAGGCTCCTTTCTATCTCTATAGGTAATGTTTGGTGAAGTCCATTCAGTTGCTCTTCCCAGTAAAGTTTGTCCTGTCCACAAACAAGCGCCCCAAAAACTTTCAATGATAGAGGCAAACCATGTCATGCCTTAAAAAACCATATACAAGATTTTCAAATCCTGGTAGTGGATATGGCTGGAAAAAGGCATGCAAGCAAAACAGCTTAGAAGGTTAGCATGCTGGGATAAGTTTCTTTCTATGGCTAAGGACATGTGAAAATTTAGAACAATCTAAACCTCAAAATGACATGCCCGTTTGATATTGAACCTAGGCAATCATCGTGGCACTGCTTTAGCGTACGGTCCATCTTGATCTTTGCCTGTCCACCTGACCTCCGAGGGCTTCACTTTATAGAAGACCGGAAGAATAATAGCCATTTCTCAAACATTATATCGGATTAAATCATCACACGTTTGCTTCGATAACATTCGATGTTCTATTTGATTAAATTCAAAACAATTCCTAAACATAAAATGTTTAAAGATAATTCAATGATTTGCTCAAATGTACATAATATAAATCCTTTCAATGGCGTGCACTTTGCACATTGTATAGCAAAGTAGATCATGGGCTAACTATTGACTACAATTGACTCATAGTTAAACCTCAATATGTAGTGATATAAGCAAGATTGAATTACATTCTTACAGACTATCGCCCGGTCATTCTTCATCATCTGTATTCACCATGCCAACGATTTATTCATTGGTAGGGAACGTCTTTCCTGCCGGTAGACACAATCTCTGTGTTAATGGTGGAGCCAGAACCCACGTCCAATTTTACATTATCCAATATCCAGGTATGATCTACATCATTCCAATCATCACGTTTAAACAGTAATTTAGCACCTCGCCCAATCTGAAAAGAGTTTGGATATCAAGAAAGCTCAAAGAAAATAAGAACTCACTCAAGATTTGATCGCAAGAAAATCGGCGTCTACGGTTCTTCTGCTGCATTCCAAGAACGAGTTCCTTCGCGGAATCCAATATGGAGGGCAAGAAGGGGTAACTCATCTTTGGGTCTGCCTTTTGTATTTGCTCATACATGACCACGACATCGCTCACTGCAAAAAAGGGTGTCCTTCCGAAGAGCATACGGTACAACACCGCTCCTGCGCTCCATATGTCAACCTCGTATGAGTATCCAGTTCCATGCAACATCTCTGGAGCAGAATATGGCAATGTCCCCATGCTATCGAATTCAATGACTGTATTTTGACCACCTGCAAAAATAAATAAGCCACTAATATACTACAAAGCTCTGCAATATTTACAAAGAAATCTCCAAGAAAATTTCTGCAACGTACCATTCCAAATTGACCTATCAAAATTCCCAAGTTTAAAAACCCATGTACAGGGGTGTGCATTGTTTCCAGCGTTTGATATAAAAATACTCAATGGCTTTACATCTCTGTGAATGACTTTCCATGAGTGGCAATATTGAAGCGATTGAATAAGAGATTGGATTATTGTGGCTTCTAGTCTCTCAAGAGCGATGACATGTGCGTCAATAAAATGTTGGAGATCTCCCCCATCACACAGCTTTGAAATCATGTACACATCCTTTGGGCTTGTCGAGGAAGACTTACAATCCACTGGAAATGATGCGATGGTATTTGTAGCCATTAGACCAGTGCACAAACCGTTTCAGCAACTAATTTTTTGTAACCATTCTAATCTAACGGCTGAAATCTTTACAATCGTCTAACATATAATCCTATGGCATATAAATATGACAGACAGGCAGAGAGGAGAGTTGATTTCAAAGGGACATGCCTTACGGCGTAATAAAAATTTGATATGATCCATACTCTCCCAACTATAAAATTGAATATGAATCTACACACTCTACCTTCCCATTTCCATAGGCCTCAAAACCTAGCAATGGATTGACCATGTTGCTTCAATATACATTACAATCAGGACACCAAATCACTCGTGCTACATCCTACTATGTACACGAGGCATGCTTTACGATAGCAAATCGTTTTGCAAGGATGCTAATAGTGACTAACTTTCGAAACAAATAAGTAAGATGCAGGAACTAGCCATAATGCTCATGTTGTTGTACTTGAATCTTGATATTGTGGTAACAATTCAAACCTCGGAAGCATTAGATGAGTCAACTAGATAGCCATCCTATATGCGTTTGTAGAATCCTGCTAGCTAGATGGTCATTAAAAGATGTCCAGTACTACCACCTCATCTTAAACCCAAAGGGTCGTCATGATCAACTTCTAGATCTTTTTCTTGGTCTTGGAAGTAATAGCTCAGATTTTGGGAATTTTAGTTTAGGTGTTTGTTTTTTATGTCCCATTTCTTAAGCTTTTTGTTGTTGAGATGCCTGCTTAGCATGCTTTGGTGGCCTTCCAACTCCTCGTTTTAAGAGAGGCTCTGCTTGGGTGGTGTTGATGGTAGTAGTAGATGCTAATAGTTGTTTAGAGGAGGATTCAAATTTTCTAAAGAGTGTTTCTTGAGCTCCTTTCCTTCTCAATTGTGTTCAAGTTCTTAATTGGCTTGGAAATGTTGCTCGAGATTTTGTTTGTCTCCAGAATGTGGGTGGAGCTCTTCAAAGTTGCGAGAAGATCACTGCAATTATTTTCCACGTCATTCTTGTTGTTGGAACCCTTTTTCAATTCAATTTTAGTGTTGATTGTACTTTTCTTTGTTTGATGGTTTTTAAGCAAGGTCATGATTGGTTCCTTAAGATATTGTGTATCCCTTATTCTTTCCTTTGATTCCACAACAATTTTTTCTAATTTTCTCTATTCTTTGGCATTTCCTGTGGATGAGTTAGTAGTTGTTCTTACCTTGGCAACATCAATTTTGTATTCTCACTACTTCTTGAGAATCTGGGTCATAGATGGAGCTACAAAAATTTCAACAACTTTTTGTTCGTCAATCTTGTTTTCCTTAATCTTGTCATCCTTTGTTTCATCGTCCTTTATTTTTTCACCTTATTGGTTTGATACACTTGAAAGTTGAATGACATCAGGAGACGATTGTTCCAAAGTTGGTTGTGCACCTTTTGCACCACCCATCTTATATTCACCATGAGATGTCTTTGCATTTCTCTTTCTACCAGGAACAATTGGAGTAAGATTAGTCTTAGCTGACAAGGAAATTTTTGAAAGCTTCCTTGGCTTTCTCTTTCTCATGGAGGGACCTTCTTGTTTGCATAGAGCCTCCATATGAAATATGTTTTTCATATCCTTTGTGGAAAAATCACAAAGTCCATATGTAGTAGCAAACTTCGGTGATTTCATTGGATAATAAACGAGTGCATTTTTTGAACACAAGAAATAGATCCCTAAAAAAATTTACATTTCTAGAGTAAGAGCCTTTCTCTAGCCTTAACCTCACCATTTCCAAGTGCACATGCCTCTCAATCATGATTTAGTATTACATATTATCCTGCAAAGCAAATTGTGTGGTTGTCATTATTAGAGATATTCATATTGAAAAACAAATCATAAATAATACTACAAGTCCAAGTCCTTGTTATAGGAACTAAAAGACCTAATAAGCAAAGCTTTTATTGAAGGATAACAAATCCATTAATATATTTTCTTCTAAAGAAATAAAAATATATTTAAATCTTAATTCACTCTAAAAAACTAAAATATAGAAGCAAAAAAATCTCATAATCCCTATTTGATTAAATTTTTGGGTTTCCTATGATTTGTGCTCGTTTTTCCTAAAACATGTGACCAAGGGTAGTTTTTATCTTAAAGGATTTCCAATGTGGATAAAACCACCCTATTCACTGAACCAAAAATTGAATTGAAGTACAATCGATGAATAAATCACAAGATGGTATAACGGTTGATGATGAGGTCAAGAGTTTGATCCCTGTAGACAATAGGTTCTTGAGATATTTATATTTCTTTGAAGGCTTAGGAGTAAGGATTATGGAATGGTGCTCATTGAGGGTTTATAAGGGTGGAGGGTGAATTTTCTATAGGTGGGAATTTGGAGGTTGGGGGTAGTCATGACGATGGAGGGCGAAGCTGGTTCCAAGTAACAGAGAATGGAGGACTTGAATTGATGTGTCGTGGATCACCCTCCTATGTTCCCAGTACCATAACAAAAAACCGAATGAATCACTACCATGTGTTGAAAAATAATTGGTTGGAGTATGATGAAAATGGAGGGATGGGATTGGTTGGGACAAACAATGTTTTCCCAACCAACTCCACAGAGGGAACATCTTCAGTGTAATTAAAAATATCATAAAAATAGATTAAATTAGATAATTATTATTATTATAAAAATAAAAATAATTAATATAGAACTTAAACATTTATATATTTAAAAAAACATGTAACAAATTCTTAAGCATAGAGATTTACTCTTACTTCATCATGGAGATTCTTAATCTTAAATAGGCTTTGTTACAATACCATGGGCCAATACTATGGCTTATCAATACCCAAGGCCAAAAAACCATAAATAATTTCTTTGGACACTTGTTCATATGACATCTTTATTAATTAATAAATTCAATTAAAAGGAAAAACTACATAATACTTTGGAGATAACTCTTAATTTTTTATTTGTGTATATTACTAAAAGAAATTTAAGATATTCCATGGAGGTTAGATCCCTACCATTCACCTTATAATTACTAATAATTAAATTAAATTGTGGTAGCCTTATTCCAAAATAGACACACCTATTGATGTATGTGCATGTTAAATTTTTATCAATCCCTTTATAATTATTCACCGGCCTAGATCCATCTTAATTCTAGATTTACCAAGTGCCTAAAAGGATCAAGAGATGCAAACCTCTTTTAGAGAGAAAAGAGATTCGATTCCTTTCTGAACTTGGTAGATCCAAAGTTAAGATGGATCTAGACTAACTTATTCCCCCTTTAAATAGACTATATTCCACATGAATATCATGGATTAATACCATAAATTCTCATAAACATGAAACTAAAAAACCACCAATAATAATTTATAAAAAATAGTAAAAATAATTATTAAACTCATTTTTTAAATTAAAAATATAAAATATCTATAAAAATTAACACATTTATCCACCTAAAAAATATTCATTCCTACCCAAAATATATTAAATTCTCATTAGTGTGGTTTTAAAAATTTCATGTTATATGTTATTATGGTTTTAAAGTGAAAACAATGGAATTTCAGTCCAAGAATACACACACATATATATAAACAATAAGCTATCTAATAGCGATAAATATGTATTTTAAAAGTATAATAAATATATGAGTAAAAAAACATTCAACGGTGATAAATATGTATTTAAAAACAATTATAAATATGTATAAAAAATATTATATATTAAGTGGAATATATAGATATAATTGGATATTATATATAAAGGAAAATTTATAAATATGTGTACGAGGTCTGAAAATAAAAAAAGTTTTGTGTAGTTTAATTGGATGATCAAAGTGAGTGAAAACGGTAAGTTAAAAGATTAAGTTTTAATTCTTAGTCTACTAATTGAAGATAAACTTGTATACTTATTAATATATATTATATATTAATATATATAATATATTATATATTATAAATATAAGAGATAATATAATATAATAAATATATATATAATAATATATAGATATATATATATATAAATATATATAATATATATAAATATATATATATATATAACTTTTATCTTTATTGAATCAGTTATTATATGTTGTTATTTTGTGAACATTTTCAATGTATACATTGATATTCCAATATTTACCATAACTATTAAAATTAAATTCAGCATGTACCCATTTCATATTTCAAGTCTTTTATGATATCTATTTCCCCTAACTATGCCAAATTCCTACAAGTTACTTCTATACCTATTAAATAATTGTGTTAATTTGGATACAACCATCTTATATGCAATTTTACTGAGGAAATAACTTCAAACATAAGTAAACAATTTATTGTCTTCCTCTAATATAATTGTGTTAATTTGGATACAACCATCTTATATGCAATTTTACCGAGGAAATAATTTCAAACATAAGTAAAAAATTTATTGTCTTCCTCTAATATCCTCCTCCCAAATTATTCTCAACCCATCAAATGATTCTAAGTTAATTTGGTCACACCTATCTTACATGCAATCTTTTTTAGAGTATAATTTCTAATTTAGGTGGTAGGGACTAAGCTACCTAATTTGGTCACACCTATCTTATAGAATTTATAATTTAAGTGGTAGGGATTCTAATTTAGGTGGTAGGGACTAAGCTACCTAATCTGGTCACACCTATCTTATATGCAATCTTTTTGAGAGTATAATTTCTAATTTAGGTGGTAGGGATTCTAATTTAGGTGGTAGGGACTAAGCTACCCTGTGGCACTTGTTTATAATCGTTGTTAAGAGAAAATAAGATTTCCATCCTTTATTAACCATTTCTCAATGCTAGAGCTCCAATGAATCTTAATTTCTAATTTAGGTGGTAGGGTTTCTAATTTAGGTGGTAGGGACAAAGCTACCCTGTGGCACTTGTTTATAGCCGTTATTAAGAGAAAATAACCTTTCCATCCTTTATTAATCATTTCTCATTGCTAGAGCTCCAATGAATCTTGTGTGGCACTTGTTTATAGTATTAAGAGAAAATAATCTTTCCATCCTTTATTAATCACGGACCTTGGTTTTGGGGATCCACTAGACTCTTCATCACACCATGGTTCCCAGATTTTGATGCAAACACAATGGTTGTCTCTAAGATGCCAGTTTGGGTGCAGCTACACAACCTCCTAATACATCTCTGGAATCATCAAGTACTCGTTGGAATTGGAAATACTATTGGGCGTTACATTAAAATGGACACCCAGCGAGTGGAGGAAAGAATATATACTTTTGCACGAATATGTGTGGAAGTAGACCTTAGCAAAGGCCTGCCATACCAAATTCAGCTGAAGCATAGACAGAGCAGCTGGACACAAGTACTAGATTATGAAAATACTGCATTCAGATGCCAAATCTGCAGACAAACAGGACACCTACAAAGCACGTGCCCAGCAGTCAAGAAAGACAATCACAGAAAGAAGAAAACGGAAAAACAAGCCAAGGGATGGCAATTTACACCACCTCCCCTAGATGATGAGGAGGAAGAAGAGATGGATTATGCCAACCCAAATGAGAAAAATCAGATGAATAAAGAACCACCTGCAGAAGACACAAATCCACAGGAATATCTAGACACAACACTGGCAAGAAGAGTAGAAATGGATATGGGCAGAAATAAACGCCAACACACATCAAACACATCAGATTCTGATAAAGATAATCCACAACCAATGGCTTAAATTGCATTAGCACTCATAACTCCCAGAGAGTCACAGGGGGTTTGGAGAAAGGTTGAGAAGAAAAAAGGGTGAAAAGTCTGACTTTTCCCCACATGTACATAAATATTTTTGCTATTACATGTTTACTTTCTGAAATCCATACACCCTGCGTGGTGTGAAGGATCTATGCATCTTTTTGAGCATCCTTTTTTGAAATCTGTTTACAACATATGCCAATGCCTCTACAACATGTAATTTTTCAATCATAATGAAAGATTACGATTTTTACAGTGAAAAAAAAAAAAAAAAAAAAAAAAAAAAAAAAAAAAGGAGCTTATTCTCCTCTGACGGTCAACAGGTCAAATGAGAAGTTAAGCTTTTGTAAAATGCATTATTCAACATATATCTCACTAGTTGACTCTATTTCCAATTTAGAGCTTTTATCCTAAGATATTTTTATTTAAATTAATATTTTATTCTTTTCCAACAAAATTATATAGGACTTCATTTTCTCTATTTATAACAATGTTGTGTGTTAGTATTTTTAATTTATGTTAGTGTGTTAAAATGGTGAGTACAGAGATGCTTGTTGTGTTGAGATTGAACCATTTTGAAAATCACTTGGTTAGTTAGAATACTATTATATAAAAAAAAAATAATTTATTAAATGATATTTTAATAATATTTATTTTTTTAATTGGAGTATTACAAAAAATCATTTATTTAAATTTCAAATTTCAAATTTTTTTAATCATTAACCATTAATATAAACTACTTAAATCCATTTAACAATTTCAATAATTTTACCGATTTAACACTAAATATTTCATAGTTGTAAATTTTAGAACAAACTGTGAAACGTACACATCAAAAGGATATAATTAGGAGGTGGCTTGTCCCGTGAACAAAGTGGAAATTTAAAGAGAGTTGGTCCAATGAAGTAGGTTTTGAATGCCTCTATGGTTCGTACTATTGGTTTTGTACATATTGATTTATTTTATTGAATGGTAGATATGTCATGAGAGCCTTTATCTGGTTTTCTGGTTCTACTTCGGACAGTGAGGACCATTGTATGTGACAGTTCAGGTCGAAACCTGTACTAATAATCGACCAATCCACGTCTCCTGGTTCACATTTAGCCAAATACAAATTTGAAAGCTTTAGAAGTTCAAATTTGATACATATTTATGGAGTTGTCTATAATGCGATTTTTTGGAGATTCCTGTGACGGAATCCGGCGGAAGAAATGAGGTTAAATCTTGATTTTTAGCAGTTAAAATGGTTTTTTAACTACATATTTGGATTCAGCACCCTAAAAAACTCTGGGACCCTTTGATTGTGCAGAAACTAGCTATCAAACTTGCGATTCCAATAAATTGCTACCGGATTTTGACCGAAAAACTTTTCAAAAAATCTCATTATAGACAACTGCCATATTGCAAGATATATTTGTTAGAACTGAAACCATGCCATCAATTCATAAAACAATGTACCAAATAAAATCAAATCCAAAGTAATAATTATTAAATAAGAGTCTCTTTTCTCTGCAGCAATCAAAAATCAAATAAATTCAATTGAATAATTAAAAATAAATAAATTACTTAAAGGGGTCTACAAGATCGATTGCTCATGTGGGAAAAGCTACATTGGGGAAACTGGTCGCTCTCTACATACAAGACTCAAAGAGCATGGAGCCGATATTAAGAATGAAAGGTCTCGTTCCTCCGCCCTTGCAGAACACTCGTCAAAAACTAAGCATCATGTCCTATTAGAAAACGCCTCCATCATCGCCAAGGAAGAGCAGCAGCATAAGCGTAAGATCAGAGAAGCCCTGGAGATTATCAAGCACCCGCACAACCTCAACAGAGACACAGGTATAGAGATTAGTGGAAGCTGGCTTCCCCTAATCAGAAAAATTAACCCCTCAGTATAATAATAATAATAAGAATAATAATAATAAAATTAATAATAATACTATAAATAATTATTAAAGCATTAATCCGAATTACTATATAAATATATAACTATAATTAATCCAATTAAACTAATAATATTAATTATTAATGATTAAACTCATATTAATATAATTATAATAGTTTCTAATCAATAATAATATATTAAGAATAGTTTTTTTGGTCTTGATTTTATAAGAATTCTTATTAATAATTTATAATTATCAAAAAAAAAAAATTACTATATATAATTTTATAACCTTTATAAATAGTATTAAATTCTCTATTATTATAATCAAATAAATTAATTCTATGGACCTTTATTATTTATTTAATTCAATCTTGATTTTATAAATATTACTAATCATTAAATACTATATTAATTTATTCATTATATGTTAACAATATTATTAAATAATAATATTTCAATGATAATAAGATTAATATAATAAAAATAATAATAACCATTTATAATAATTATCAGTTTTATTTCATTTTAATAATAATAATAATTAACTCTATAATGAATAATAATTAAAAGAATTACCTCTCCTTTTTATAAAAATGTCTTAATATGAAATAGGTATTAATATAAAATAATTAATTATTAGAATTAGTTATAGGTTAATAATTATTAAAAGAATTAATTCTTTATTATATTCCATTAATAATAATAATAATAATAATAATGAATATAATAATAATAGTAATTATTATAATAATATTATAATTATAATAGGGAAATATTGTCCATTAACTAATAAAATAATTATATTTAAACACCAATCATATTAATAAGAATTATTTCATTTCCAAGCAATATAATTATTAAAAGAATTAATTCTTTTATTGTTATTTTATATTATCATTAAAATTGATTTTCTAATTTGATAACATTATAATTTAACCAAATAATCCAAATCATTTCTTTATAAATAAAAATTAAATTAAATTATCTATTATTCTTTTAAAATATCTTATTAATTTTATTTTAAAAAATAAAAAATAAAAAATTAAAATTAAAAAATTAAAATAAAAATTAAATTATTCCTTTAATAAAGAGGCAGCCGACTTCTCAAATATTGAGAGCCGTCCCTCCTCTTTGCTTTCATTATCTCTATTTATACCCTAATTAGCTGCTCTTCTTCTATCCAGCTTCAAGTTTGCCCTGATGATGGATCCCAGTTGGGATTCGAAACGTTGGCAGAAAAATCTTCTTACTGTGGAATCTTCGATGACTGAATCAAAAATTATTTCTAGTTATAATGTACACTTTACATATTCTTATACAGTTTTAATCAACAAGAAATTAATTAAAGAATCAACCTATTTTTGAATAGGTTATACCTTAGCCTGCAACAGGGTAATAAATTTGTAATATTGTGACTGCTGCATCGTTTGTATTTACATTATAATTTAATTTAGTACTAAATTAATAAACTTACAACATTTTGATTGAATTGATTAATATTGTAATTTAATTTGATATTTTATTAAAATTATAAAGTAATTTTGTATATTATATATAGATATCTATTAAAAATATAATTTAATATGCAGCAATTTTTTAAAGTGTAATTTTTTGCGAGTTTTCTAAAGGATTTTGCATTGGCAAAAAATATTTGTGGCCCACACAAAAATATTTGTGCCAAAAAACCTTCTAAAAGATTTACTCAATATATATATATATATATTATATATATATATATAAGTTCTATTATGTCGCATGTTGTTTGTTTATTTTTATTGGGGTTTAAGATTATGATATTACTTTGTCATTTCTTTAAGTTTATCATAACGAACATAAACCCATACATGATAGTTCTCTTTAGAATTTCTACTCAATATAAAAGGAGGTTTGTGAAATGGTCATTGACAAGTTCCTTCAATATGTACATATTCACACCTAATCCTTATCACTAACTCCCCAATTCATCCACCCTACTTAAACACCAAGATATTAAATCCTCCACCAAGCCATTAACCCCCAACGCCTACATTTTAACCCCATAAATTCAAGTTAAACATGAATCCCCAACTCATTAACTCTAACCCATTACTATGAACCCCTTAATACCTAAGCCATTATCCCTTAAATCAATAATCCAAAATAGCATGAACGACTAATCTACTAAGCCTCCCACCCCCCAATCAACACACCCTCTCACCATTGATACACTAAGTCAAGTCACCATTGATCAACGAACCAATTAATGTGCCCTAATTACTAACCCATTAACTCCCTAATTACTATTGCTGACTATGGTTGATTACTAAACATGGTAGACAATCATGTGAATATAGTTACCCATGATTGATGCTACTTAAACCCACAAAAATGTAACCTTGATCTATTAATCCTTTAAGCATTGTCCAACTAAGCCATTAAGAGGTAGGTTATGCTACTCATTATAGTTGATTTCTTTTCAATTTTTTTCTAATGTGTCATATTTACAAATAGATATTTATAAAGTTCAAAGTAAAAGTGTTCAATTTTTTTCTATTGTGTTATATTTCCAAATAGATATTTATAAAGTTCAAAGTAAAAGTGGTACCCTTGTAGAGTATTTATAATGGAGACTTATATCCTCTTCCTTAGTACTACTAAATAAGGAATACAATCAAAATAAGTTAGGGCATAACATTCTTTGGCATCCTTAATCATAAGGGGGCTTTTGGTGGACAATTGCATCTATACTTCTTGCCAAGATGATAAGAGGACTGTACTTATTGACCTCATTAGGAAAAACATACTTGCATTGTAGTTTTTATATGTTAAACAACACAATTCATAGGAAATCCCAAACATTAGTGAAGTGAGAAATTTAGTATAGATTGGGAGTCAACAAAAATACTACTTGCCATTAAACTTCCCCTTGAAATAAACTAAATTAAGTGTTGATCCTAAACATATTTTGAACAAATTCTAGCAAGCTTGTGGTCCCATATGTAGTGCTTCATTGTCTTTATCTGGATAAAATCTAAACAAAGAGTACTTGTCCACACACTTTTATACATGAGACCTTTAGATTGCAATGACTTATAAATAACCCCAAGCAAAAACTCTAAGTTTAGAAGTGCGATAAAGAAACCAAACACTCTCTAACAGGTGGATCTACATGTCCTTCAAATTAGAAGAGATCCATCTAACCTTCAATACAAGGGACACTAATGTTTTAAGTGTGAGAGAGAGAGAGAGTATACATTTTTGTTGTCATATTGTTCGATTTGTTTCCCAAATTTCCATCCTTAATATCACCATCAAGATCCATGCATATTAGTATTTAGTTTGTCAAGTTCATTAGAAAGAATCAATGATATGATATCTTTGACAATAAGTTTGTCAACATCAAATACATTTGATGAGATATCAATCTCTAGTCCATTTAGGTTGTGGTCTTAAAACCCCAAAGAACACTTAAATGTCTCTTTTACTAAACCTATGCATCTAAAATCTCAAATGCTTCATGATATGATGAACCTAATGAATCCAATTTTGGATAAGTTCCAAAATCAAATCTTATCCTAGATGACTATAAGAGAAATCCCACCTAACCAAGGGGCTAAAAAAAT
>APFE030973320.1:14093-28511 GCA_000404065.3 Pinus taeda
CAAAAATAATAATAGAGGGATTCTATGGGGCACAGAAATAACAATATGTGGGTAATAGGGGCACAACAATATAAATAAGGGGTATAACTACAATCGTAATGGGGTAATCACTAGTATTATAGGGACCCAACATACAGTCACGTCCATACCTGGGTTGCGTAGCATGACTCTCGAAGCTTGCTTGTCCACACTTTTGTTCTTGAACCAACGTTCACCTTCTTGGGGCAGGTCTATAGCAACTGCTATGGATGCTTCAATGACTGTGAACTTAAGGTCTCCAATTTCCACCACCTTGCTGTTGAAAGACCTTGCAAAAGCTTTTGTTATCTCCTTATTGTGGCCCTTAAATTTTTGAATGAAGCATAGCCATTTTTCCTTCTTCAGTAAGTCTTTCACTTGAGGGTATCCTTCTAAAAGTTTAGGCCCTTCTAATTCTACCCTCAATAACTGGCCCATCCTTTCTGCTGTTTGAAATTCAACTGCGTGTGAGGGGTTTACCAGAGGTAAGACAACTAGGTTACAGGCTTAAAGAGAAGAACACAGTGGCTGAAAATGAAAGATGGAGAACAGGTAGCAGGAGTGTTCAGGAACTGTAAGCAGAAACAAAGGATAGGCAGCCGAGATGAGTTCACGAAATGGAATGGAGACATATGTGAACGAGGGTGTAATGTAGCCGTGGCTTCAATATAATCGAAGGGGAGTGAAGTGAAGCTGGAATTTTTGAACCGAATGGTTGCGTATGAGATGTTACACGTTTATGAAATGGCTGCGGAAAGTGCGGTGGAGGGGAGCCGTAATTGAATAGGTCACGTCTCATGATTACAAGTGGAATATGAAAGTGTAGTTAAGTATGAGTTGAACCCGAAAATTAATCATGAGACCATTTAGGGAATAAATGCATAGTTCATGGAGGAATGTCGTGGAATGGTAATGGAGCTATCGTGGTAATCATTGCATGTAGTGGAGCTTTAAGGTTTAATAACTATGCAAAATTGTGCCTTTGATTGCTATTTGAAAGAAATTTTTACTCATACCTTGGAATCTTTGCCATTTGTTGTCCATTAGCCCTTAATCAACTACTCCTTATTGATGCCTTTGGATGCTCCATGTCTTCATAATATGTCATCAGTCATACCTACATTTGCTTTCAGGATTATTGAACTAACATCTTGACTGTCAATTTGAAAAATAGAGTGGTGGCGGAAACTGCTTCTGGCTGCGGAAAATGCTTCCAGCTGCGGAAACTGACACAAAAACCACTTGGCTGAATGAAGATGGTCAGATAATAATTAAATGAATGAAAATGGTCATGAAAGAGACTTTTTATTGATGAAATGAAATGAAATGTATGGAATGGAGTGGGATGAAATAAAATGGAGCGGAATGAAAATGAAGTGGAGTGGAATGAAAATGAAATGGAGTGAAATGAAAGAGCGAATTTTTTTTTTTTTTGGAAAATATAGGGTGTCAGGAGTTCCTGATTTTCACCCTGTATTTTTTGCATAAGACTGCCAATCAGTGATTGGTTTTAAGGTTTATACATTATTTTTTTTTTCAAAAACAGAAATAAACAAAAGCTAGGCTGGTGAAGAAGAAGGATCCTTCTTCACCAGCCTTATTGCAGAATTCTCTTGAAACATTTTGACAAATTCCTCTTTTGAGAGTGGCTTATGATAGATCTTTAATCTGCGGCCATTCAAAATAAGAGGAGTTTGAAATTCATCGATGGTCTTGATTCTTACCGGTCCATTGCTAAAGATTTTGTCAATCTCCTATGGCCCAAGCCAATGAGTCTGAAATTTTCCTTTAAAATCTTTAAACTTGGAATCAAATAGCGAGGCCCAATCTCCTTCTTGAAACTTCTTCTCTTTGATGTATTGGTCATGCCACTTAGATCTTTGATGTTGAACTAGATCAGTTCTTAGGATTGCTTCTTGTCTGATCTCATCTAGCTCATTCAACTGCTCCATTCTATGCTTTTGGGCTTTTGATAGATCCATCCCCAACTGAACTGCCATCTTGAAAGTTTTGACTTGAAACTCAATGGGGAGCAGGACTTCTTTCCCATAAACAAGTTCATAGGGAGAATGTCCTTTTGTATTCCTCCATGTAGTTTTGTAGGCCCATAAGGCTTCAGGAAGCCTTTCAGCCCAATCTCTTCTGTGTAGATGGATAGTTTTGGTGATGTTAGCTTCAATGACTTTGTTTGTAGACTCCACTTGGCCATTTTCTTGTGGATGGTAAGGAGTAGATTTTCTGTGCTTGATTTTGTATTCTTCCATCAGCTTCTCCATCATGTTGGATGTAAATTGGCTCCCCCGATTTGTCACAATTTCTCTTGGAACACCAAAGCGAGTAAAAGTATCCTCATAAAGAAAATTAACAACTGAATTTTCAGTAGAAGAAAGTAATGCTTTGACTTCTACCCATTTAGTGACATAGTCAGTACATACCAAGATATACTTATTTTGTTTAGATGGTGGATTAATAGGTCCAATGAAATATAAAGCCCATTTTTCAAAGGGTTTGATGAGTACCTGTGGTTGTAATGGCATTTCTTTGAAAGGGTAGGTCTCCCTACTCTTTGGAAGCTGTCATACCTTTTGACATACTGTTTTGCATCTTTGAAGAGAGAAGGCCAATGATATCCTAAAGAAAGGATTTTATAGGCCATCCTTTTGTCAGCAAAGTGTCCACTGCATGGTTCATCATGACATGCCTTGAGGATGTCAGGTATTTCATCCTCCCTAACACATCTTCTGATCACACAATCTAGCCCTGTTTTAAACAATTCGTTAGAAATCCATGAATATTTTGAACTCGCCTGAATAATCTTTCTTCTTTCACTAGGAAATAAATGTGGAGGTAGTTTCCCTGTAAGCAAATAGTTAGCAATATCTGCATACCAAGGGGTTTTAGTAGTTACTGCAAATAAATATTCATCAGGAAACTTTTCCTCTATAGGAGAATCTTCTTTAGTATTTTGGATCCTAGACAAGAAATCAGTTACTGTATTTTGTTTTCCTGGTCTATCCAACATAGTAATATTGAATTCTTGTAAAATTAAGAGCCATCTTGTAAATCTTCCATTAGTAACAGGTTTGTTCATTAGATATCTAATAGAAAAATGATCAATATGGATAAAAGTTTCGTAGCCTGTTATATAATGTCTAAACTTATAGATTGCATGGACAACGACTAAGAACTCTTTTTCAGTCACAGTATAATTCAACTCAGTGGGAGTCAAATGTTTACTGGTGTAGTAAATAGCATAAGGAACTAAATCCTTTTGACCCAACACAGCCCCTAGATCTGTATCTGAAGCATCTATAGAAATATGGAAATGAAGTTTCCAATTCGGTCCTCTCAAGATGGGTGCTTTAGATATTTTTGTTTTCAAAGTTTCAAAAACTGATTGACAATCAGGATCCCATCTGAATTCATAGTCTTTAGTAAGCAATTTGAAGAGTGGAGATGCTATTTTAGTGAAGTTCTCTATAAATCTTCTATAGTACCCAGTAAATCCTAGAAAACTTCTAACATCTCTTTGACAATTTGGAATAGGCAACTTGGAGATGACTTCAACTTTTGATCTATCAACTTTAATCCTATCCCCTGAATTATGATGTCCTAAAACAATGCCTTCAGTAAACATCATAAAGCATTTTTCATGACTTAACAAAAGCTTTGTTTCTTTACATCTTACAAGTACTTTTTCCAAATTCTCTAATGCCTTTTCAAACAAATCACCATAGACTGTAAAATCATCCATATAAACCTCTACACAATCATGGATTAGATCAGAAAATATTCCTAGTACTGCCTTTTGGAATGTTACAGGTGCATTAAATAATCCAAAAGGAAGCACTCGGTAGGAAAAAGTTCCCCATCGACAGGTAAATGTGGTCTTGTCCTGATCTTCAGGTGCTACCTGAATTTGATTATAGCCACTAAAACCATCCAGAAATGAAAAGTACTTTTTTCCTGCTAGAGTATCTAATACTTGATTGATAAAGGGCAAAGGAAAGTGATCCTTCAAAGTTGCTTTGTTCAATTCCTTGTAATCAATGCATAGCCTCCATTTACCATTATTTTTAGGCACTATAACCAAAGGAGAAACCCATCGGCTATCTGAAATTGGATAAATGAAGTTTACATTGAGTAGTTTTTGGAGCTCTTCTTTCACTATCTCCCTAAGGTTTGGATTCATCCTTCTTTGATATTGTCTGATTGGTCTACTATTTTCCTCAATGTAGATGTGATGAATGCAGGTCTTAGGGTCAATACCTTTCATATCAGTATACTCCCATGCAAATGCAGTAGAATGTTTTTGCAAGATTTTGGTTAGCTCTCCCTGTTGTGATTTTTCCAAGTTTTTGTTGATATTCAATGTTTTACCTCGAAAAATTTCAATGGCGGAACTACCAAACTCTTCCATAGAGTAAAGAGACATTTGTCTAGATGATAGATAATCAATGTCAGAATCTAACTGAAATTGTGTGTGGTCATATTCTGAAGATGTTTCAAAGTTTTCTAATGTGTTCAAAATTTGACTATCTTCACTAATTCCAGAAATGGTAAAGATAGGTTGTATAGTGTCCTCATCATCGACCCATTCATTGTCTCCTACTTCTGTGATTGCTTTTGCTGGAGGATACAAATTGAATTTCTTTGTCAAACTACCATCAGAAATGTACATATCCCCTGATCTACAACTAATGAAAGCATCAGCTGTGGCTAGCCAAGGTCTTCCTAAGATAAGTGGATGCCCTCCTAAATTACTCTTGGGAGTCAAAATAATGAAATCTACTAGATATTCCCAGGAATCTAAGGAGACTGAAATATCTTCTAATACACCATCTGGTTTGTTTATAGATAGATCTGCAAGTTGCAGTAAGGTAGGTGTAAAAAGAAGATTAGGAAGTTTTAGCTGTTCCATAGTCTGTCTACTCATAATGTTGATATCATCCCCTAAGTCAATCAAAGTGTTTGGAATTTCTACCCCATTGATATGTGTCTTGAAAATTGGACTACGGGGATCTACATACTTCTGCATGGTAATTTTTCCCTTCATGATATCTGCAATTTTTCCTACCAGGTGGATTCTTTTTGTATCTCTTGGTTTCCTTCCTGGTCTTTTGAGACTCAACTCCTTTATTGTTTGCTAGAATAGGAATTTCTTTAATGGCTTGTAACAAGGGAATCTTGATACAGACATTCTTCAATTCATCTAGAAACTCATAGTCAGGCAACAAGATTTGTTTTTCCACTCCTTTGTCAATTTGTAATCTTTCAGGAAAAGGAGGTGTGGATGAAGATGCAGGTTGCTCAACTATAGGAGTTGTGGGGGTTGACTCTTTTTCTTTTTCTTTTTGAGTATTTGGGTTTTGAAGAGATGCTTCAGACCCTTTATTGGCTTCAAGAGAATCTTCCTCAGAAATACTTTGCTTTTGAGCATCTATAGAAGGTTTTTCTAAAAATCTACCAGATTTGAGTTGTACATCGTTGAGAGGAACAATCATATAGGTAGGAAATTGTAGTCCTTCTACCATGTAATCATTTTGAGTGTTTTTATTATTGGGATTTGGCAATGGCTGGGATGGTAGTTAATTTTTCTTTTGTTGGAATGGAAGCAAGAGTTGAGAATTTTGTTGAGAAGGTTGCTGTTGTTGTTGTGGAAATGGCAATGAAAGTTGTGGATTTTGATTTGGAAGTTGTGGAGCTTGTTGATTTTGAAAGATGGAGGATATTGATAAAATTGAGCAAATATCCCATAAGGATTTTGCGTACCTTGTACCCATGATTGATATGAATTTTGAGGTTGGGACCAAGGTTGTTGCCAAGGATTCCAATTTATGGGGGTTGAAAGTTCATAGGGTTGTTAAACCCTTGATTTTGTTGCCCCTACCAAGGTCTCCTTGAAACAAAACAGAGAGATTCTACTGAATTTGGATCTTCTTGAAAGACAACTTTGAGCCCAGGAATTGAAGGACAATCCTTGGTCTCATGGTTTTCCGAGCAAATCACACATGTTTCTACAACTTTGCATCTAAGGGGCATTTCCGTAGAGCATGTTTCTTTCTACATTTTGGACAAAAGATGGTTAAAGCTTCAGCTTCTGCTTTCTGCTTGTTTTGTATTTTAAGGGTGTCTAGTTGTTCAATAAGGCCCCCTAGAATATCAATTTTGAACTCATCAAGCATATTGCCAATCTCTGCCCTACTTATTGAACTAGTTTCAGATTTGTTTGCTCTAATCAGAGAGGGATCTCTAGGTCCTTTTGTAGTTTTAGATTTTCCTCTTGAGAGATGGACACATAGTTCTGCTATGTCACGAAGTGGAAGTTGAGAGATGTACCCCTTTCCCATCATGTTTAAAATGTCTATCCATTCATATCTAATGGATTTCAATAGAAGGGCTTTCAAGGTTTCCTCATCTAGATTACTCATTTTTGCTCTCTTTAAGTTGTATTGGAATCTTTCAAGTAAATCCTCCAAGTTTTCATCTTCTTTTTGCATCATCTTGAATACCTCATCCTTGTGATTGGTGGGCATGCAATAGTCCAGGTATCTATCCAAAAATGTTTGTTTCATATCATTCCAAGTACCAATAGACTGAGCGGCTAATCCCATGAACCATTTCAAAGCAGCTCCTTTCAATGTTGCAGGAAACAGTTTGAGTTTTTGAGAGTCTTCCATATAATCATAGGTTCGACAAAAGACTTCAAACTCAAATAGAAATGTTTTGGGATCCTCACTTCTCAACCCTTGAAAGTTTGGGAGGACAGATGGTGAAATGTTTTTCATTGTTGTATGAGTTTCCTCATCAACTATAGGGAATCCAAATGAGTTATCTCCATCCCTACTTCCCCCATTGTTACCTCTTCCTCCTCCATTATTTCCTCCTCCTCTACCTCTACCTCTACCTCCTCCTCCAAACCCGTTTAGTACTTCCTCTGTCATTATAGTTTCCTCAGAGATTTTAGAATCCTCTGGTTCTTCTACTAATGACGAAGGAGGAGGAATTCCTCCCTCTTCTTCAGGTGATTCTACTTCTTTAATTACAATATGTTCCCCTGTAGAAGTGAAGAAAGGTTCTTCTCCTAAGTCAGATTTGGTGGATAGTGTGGGAGAGTCTCCTAACTCAACTGCTACCCCTTGAATTCCAGGAATCCTAAGGCTGGGAGTGTGAGTTGGAGATGATGGAGGTGTATCTTTTCTATGCCTTGAAGTAGATGGAGTTGTAAAAATCGAACTCTTGGCCCTAGCTATAAACCTTCCCCTAAAATCTCTTGCTCTATGCATATCATTTTTTATTTTTCTTCAAGTCGGCTAATAATTCTCTTTCTGATCTTCCAGATCACTCTAGGTGCAAGAAGAGAGCATATTCAAGAAATTATTGAACCAATAACTCTCTTTTCTGATCCTCTAGAGCACACTAGGTGCAAGAGGAGAGCATACTTTGAGAAGTTACCAATTTTTACCTTCCTTGAAATTTTTCTGTTTTTTTTTTAAGAAATTAGCTACCTAGTTTCACTTCCCTGGCAACGGCGCCAAAATGTTTGGTCAATTTAGAGTTTCCTAAATTGCTAGATTAATTTTCAATTCGGGAGTCGTAAACTACTGAAGTGAGGTGCACTATATATGCAAGATAACCGATTTCTTACTTTTTGTCGTTTCTGATTTTTAGTTTGCTTTTGGGTTTATCTTTGTTGATTCCCTAATGTGAGATAGTAGTTCTAAGAGTCAAGTATGGATATAAGTGTTCAAGATAATGGTGACCTTTAAAATGATTTCCAAACGTAAAAAATTTTCAAAAAGATTTTAAAACTTGCAATGATGAAATCAATTCCTTAGAGAAAATAAAAATGTACCAATGTTCTAATTAAACCAAACAGTGAGCTAGTGACTATGAAACCCAGTATCCTTGCTGCTGTATAAAAAGAAACTGAACTCAAAGAAATTCAAGAACTGCAAAAAAAGTAAACTAAATCATATTACATCAACTCATATTCTGACCCCTCACCATTCGACTCGCTCTAGCTATAGGAGGTAATCATAAACAAATTGAGTAATCTGATATCTAATTTGCATAAAATGAAACTAATATCAAACTACGCATTCATACTTCAATCCCTCACCATTTGACTCGCTCTGGCTATAGGAGGTAACTGAAAATGACATGAGAAATTCAATAACTAACTTGCAGAAAAATAAACTAATGTCAGACTACGTATTCATACTTCGATCCCTCACCATTTGACTCGCTATAGCTATAGGAGGTAACTGAAAATGACATGAGTAATCTAATATCTATCTTGCAGAAAAGTAAATGAACAAAACTGAAAGAAATAAACAGTGCTGGAACTAGAACTAAGAAAATAAATCAGTAGAAGCACAAGATAATTCCATGTCATTAGTCATTAAAAAGCTATGTGAAAATGCCCGGGCTGCCTATTAGAACCGGAAATAAAGACACTGATCAGTTAACATCATTAGAAAACATGAAAACTATGGACAAAAACCAAACGTTAATACCATAAAAGTGTAATATATACAAGTAAATGTTTTATGGCATAAGGAACGTAAAGAAATAAAGCATGAAACTATACAACAATAAAAAAGACCTCGGCCTGTGCAGGGGCCCTCTGCACACTCCTCGGACAATCAACGATCAACCATGAATTGAGCTTATAAACAGAGTCTTCTCATGTATTAAAATGCAGTCATAACATAAGGATAAAGTCACGACATAGTGGGCTCGTAAACAGTCAAAATTACATTCAAAAAGCTAGCTAATATGTGTATGATAACGCTTTATTTATAATAGAGGATGACACAACTACTTTCCTAAAATCTGCACTGGTAAAAAGACACGTGAATAACCACGTCCAGAAATCTAGTATTATGGTAGCCATGAAAATTAAATCCAAGGAGGGTGGTTGTTAGATTCGGTTCATGGTTGGAATTTTGTATCTTGTAAGGAAGTGTTGTTGGTTTCTTGGTGCAATATCATAGTGTTGGGTGATCTAAGCTTTTCATGAGGTCAACAATGGCTTTCTTGCTGAGAGGATGATGCTGGGTCAAAAAAATTGGTTGTAATCCTCTTTGCTATTCTTGATATTAATAAAGCTATTCAAGTTTTGCTCCACATTCTTGTATGATTGATGATATATGCATTTGTGTGGTCAATATATATCTGGTCCTATATTGTTTATGATTGTAGATCTCGGTTCTTGGATAGTGTTATGCTGCTTTGATTCCACAGATGCTCTTTGAAGCTAGACAGACGAAGAAACGAGTGGCAAAGATCTGTCAGAAGGGAGCAGAATCAAACAAGGAACCAAGCGCAAGGCTGAGGTTGGTCTCCTTTGTTCCCCTCTTATCTAATTTTCATAAAGGAAAACGAAAGTAGTTTTAGTTAGTTTGTTTCTAAGATAGCTACTAGTCTTAGTGGGACTAGCACCTCCGAGTGGACACTAGATTTCCCAATAACAAAATGGCGACTCCGCTGGGGAGTGAATAGCTTGTTTGCTTTTCTATACTTGTTTGTTTTATAAACTTACAGACAGAGCCCAAAGTCAAGCCAGCTAGCCTTTGAACTGCATTTGCTATGCAAGTGCAAAGTAGATCAATGCTACTTCAGTCTATCTCCGGGTTTTGTTTATAAACTGAACAATCGATTTGAAAATATTCTAATTGCCCTTGTGGTGGCTCTAGTAACCTCATTAGATCAACCCCTATGATTTATATTTACTGATTATCACTTGATCGGCTTAAATCCCTGAACTGTGCTGCAAACTATGATCAAAAGTCTCACACTGTACCATTGCACCCTCTCTTCAAGGCAGTCAGTATGTATCGCACTTCCCATGTGCAGTAGGTGGGATGCATACTGGAATCCCTGTGTAACAGGTCCGATGGTCAGAGAAGGTTAATTTTGCCTTCAGAATTTGGTTTTTCTTCACTCTTTTCAGCTCTATTTAGGAGTTTTGCTGTCTGTAGTTAGTAAACCTCTGTGGAAACCCCCTTCCTTTCATTATTTCGCCTCCATTGTGCAAATAACTATAAATGTTTTTATGTATTGTGTGCCATTTTCAGTTCTCTTTTACAAAGAGGTAGCGTAATTGAACTGTCGTTTCTTGATTTGAAAGTGTCGGAAGTGTCGTTTTCAGTCATAGAAGAGAATCCGATTGTTCTTGATAGTCGATTACACTGTTACTCTTGTATTTGATTTGAATTAATAGTTTTTCAAGTGTCGAAAGCAAGTTTTCAATTCCAAATCACAAATTGTCGTCATTGTCTTCATTTTGTCTTGAAAAGAAACTTGTTAGTAATGTCGCTTTGAAAAATAATTCAGATTTGCGCTTAGCTTTCTTTTTATCATTCACACATTAAGAAGGCTGAAAACAAATACATGCATGTGCATTTGCATTTAGACTGTTTGTTTGTTTGATTTAGGACAGTGCATGTAGTGTGTGCTCTCTGCTCTATGTTGAAAGAATATCATCTCTCTTTCTTTAGTAGCTAGGATTTTCATTGCAAAAAGAAGATTAAACGATTGTTTATCATCTTAGATTGCATTTTAGGAATTGTATGTTTACATCACGCGGTGAACCTGAAAGGCAAATTTCTTAAGCAAGATCAACTGTAAAATAAATTTAATGAATCTAAAAATGCTTTGGAACCTAACGCACAACATCTAGAAGTCTAGGCTAGAGACGTATTCCGGCGTCGTAAAGCCTGGTAACTGTTGTTTTCATTGTTGGTTGGGTGATTCCTCCACTTTGAGATGACAAGTGCCAGTATGGACTTGTGCTCCCACGTATCATCGAGTATATATTGGGAGACTACAATAGGCTATATCCTTTATCCATAGGAATCTGTGTCTGTCGCCCTATCGATTGCAATGCACTGAGCACAACATTTGGGAAGATTGATTGCCACACCGTAAAAAGTATTCTGCAGTTTTACGATTAGTTTGGTAATCCCTCTGGCTAGATTTCCAGAGTAGTCTCTTTCGTTCCTTTGTAGACTCCTTAAAGGAAAAGGTCCATCTGAGCACTTTTCACTTCAAGCTCATTAAAAATCGAAGGCGACTAGAGTCATCTTTTGTTTTTTCTCGACTCTTAAAAATTGAAAAAACAAGTTGTGTCAAAGCGTCTAAAATTCATTTAATTCGGAAACATTTTTCCCTTTTATTTTTAGTTGATTGAGTAATCCGCAATCGTGGAAGAAATTCAATTGAAACCCCGTCGTTCGCGGATATTTACGAGTCAATAGTATTTGTCACCAGAATCAAAACTATTCCGGACAAAGCGAACTTGTTTAACTGGTTCAAAGTCCCCTGGTCGGGTTAGAACAAGTGTTCCGACACAATCAGAGACTCTGGTTACTCCAAACATTTCTGGTATCCCTGCCTTTATAGAAGAAGTTCCGCAGCCACCAAAGGATGATAGAGATGATCCTAGTGTAAAGGTAAACACTTCTATTCCTGAACCGGCTGCATCTACAGCTGATTTTCAGAATCTATACCTTCTTTGGCACTAGAAATATTTTATGGACCTGAAGGTCTACCTCTTCCACCTGGATTGATTGCCATAAAATAGATTGTGGAAGATCCCCCGTCTAGCATTCCATCACATTTTGGAGTTGGGATCACCCTATATCCTTCTTCGTCAGAAATTAGTCTACCTTTATCGGAAGCTCTTGTAGAATCGCTAGGAAATCTTTTGGATAGAATAGATATGTCTGAACAACCGTCGACATCTAGGACTGTGTCATCTGACACAGCAGCAGCAGAACTCCCTGCTACTACTCCGACAATGTTCGTCGACGTACCATCTGTCCCAACTAGCTCTCAATCGCTAGAAGGGGTCCATCCAGGGGCTATTTCGATAGTATGGTCCGTTCCCGTTTGTTCATCCGGAATAATATCTCGAATCTCTTATGTTGAGTCTCAACAAATTGATCCTTCCCGGTGTCAATTTGGGCAGTCCGGTCCTCAAGGGAAAATCATTCCTTCGAGTACCGAATTACCGCTGTATGGGGGGCAGTATACCCTTTCATTGTCTCCTCCCAGAGAACAAACATACGAGAGTTCACAACAAAATTCAGGTTTTGCTGGAATTACATCCAGTGGTTGGATGCCAATACTACCTCAACAACCAAGAGTTATATACTCGATGCAACAATGTTTACCTATGTCAAATATACCAACTACGCCAGCTATTGTGACGGTGTCACAAGTACAAGTGTTTCCTATTGTATGCCAACCTCAGGTTTCTCAGGTCGTAATGCAACAACCTCTTGTCCCTGCGACTCAACCACAATCGCCAGCTAGTGGAATGACACAGGCCTAAAAAGGTACTATTACCCCTCATCTTGGTCAAACAACCAAGATTGGACAACAGCACATGGCTTCACAACCATGGCTGGTGCAATATCAACAACCACAATTCCAACAAGCTTACCAAGGGTCTGAGCAACAAACCTTTGTAATTAATGGGCAGCCGTATATTCAAAACGGTCAAAATCAATCATATCATAATGGTTATGCCCACCAACCTTACCAAATTTATCAGCATCAAATGCATTATGCTGGTATGCAAAGACCAACTGCTCAGACAATTCCATCTTATCCTGGGTATGCTTCGCCAAACCTAAATCGACAGTTGCCCATTGTGGAAACTTTAGAGTTACGGGATTCAAATCGGCTGACAAACGATCCAATTACTTACGCCCCTTGGTGGCCAGCGATTCCGCATAAACTTCCGTCAGATATTCCTAAATTTAATGGAAATCCGGGTGAAGACCCATCGAATCACGTGATGACCTTTCATCTATGGTGTTCATCAAACACCCTAAACGATGATTCGATTAGGCTTCGCCTTTTTCAGCGAACGTTAACTGGTCCGACAGAAAAATGGTATATCGAATTTCCTAGAGCTTTGTTTGACAACTTTAGTACCCTAGCCACAACCTTTTTCACCCATTTTCAGTTACTCATAAGGTACGAAACGGGAACAGAAATTCTTACCAATTTCAAGCAAACGACGGCCACTCACATATCCAATCATATTCATGAGTGGCGGTGTCGTCGTAGAATGGTAAAAACATATGTTCCCGATCAGATGTTAGCTGAATGGTTTATTAAGTATTTATTACCTTCTATTACGGAAGATGTGGAAAAAGGAGGAGTCGTCATTGAAGAGCAAGTCATTGCTCGTGTGCAATATTTAGACTTGATTTATACTCAATCTGGCATGCTCTACGATAAAATTCCTGATGCTCCTAGACCCGAATTTTCCGTTCCTCCTCCTCCTAAATCAAACAAAGACTCTCATGCCGGTGATGGCGTGATTGGTACGAAAAGCACGAAATCGACAAAGGCTACATCTAAAAATCTCGTAAGATTTCGGATCAAAATGTAAATGAGGAACTTCTAGCCTCAGAAGTAAATTCTGTCTCGACTGACAAAGGAAAAGAAACCAAGCAACCGGGAGGCAAGAAGAAGAACAAAGGGAAGAAGAAGAAACAGGAAGAGTTATCCCCTGAAAAATCTTCTGCAAACCCTTATGGAGATAAGAAATCAAGTTGTCCATATCTTATATGTATGAGAATCTGTAATATCCCTCCCTTAAATAATAAATAATAAATAATAATAACTAATAAAAATAATACAAAATAATAATAATAATAAAATATGAATAAAAAAAAATAAATAATATAATAATAAATAAAATCACTTGTTAATAAATAATAAAGAATAATAATGATAAATGATATAAGAAATTATATAAAAATAAATAAGTAATAATAATAATAATAATAATAGTAATAACCATATTTAAGAAATAAAAGAAGGAAATTATCAAAAAAGAAGGAAAGAAAAACAAGAAAGCTAAAAAAAATAGCATGTAGACACATGGAGGGTGTGCATGTAGTTCCCCTTCCAAGGGACACATGGAGGGTGTGCATGTGGTTCCCCTTCCAAGGGACACATGGAGGGTGTGCATGTGATTTCCCTTCCAAGGCTTTGTTCTATTTAATGAATGGTGAGGAGGATGGAGGGGGTTCCATCATTCGGAGGTTCTATCTTGCATTCTCTTGGGAGAATGGTATACCAAGACTTAGAAATACTGGTAGTAGTCATTGATTGAGGGCTTGGGGGTGGCCAGTTGAAAGTAGAATCCTGCGCAATTGAGCCTACGGTTGGGAGGAGAGTCGTCCCCAAAATCTTGTGGTCACTTCGCCGCCGGAAAGTACAGGTATAATTTCATTGAAAGAATTGTTTTCCTTTTGACATTAATTTTAGTTTTATATGTACTATCCCTCCCTTAAATAGTAAATAATAAATAATAATAACTAATAAAAATATGTAATATCCCTCCCTTAAATAATAAATAATAAATAATAA
>APFE030973320.1:28604-45076 GCA_000404065.3 Pinus taeda
ATAAAAAGAAATAAGTAATAAAAATAAAAATAAAATAGTAATAACCATATTTAAGAAATAAAAGAAGGAAATTATCAAAAAAGAAGGAAAGAAAAACAAGAAAGCTAAAAAAAATAGCATGCAGACACATGGAGGGAGTGCATGTGGTTCCCCTTCCAAGGGACACATGGAGGGTGTGCATGTGGTTCCCCTTCCAAGGGACACATGGAGGGTGTGCATGTGATTTCCCTTCCAAGGCTTTGTTCTATTTAATGAATGGTGAGGAGGATGGAGGGGGTTCCATCATTCGGAGGTTCTATCTTGCATTCTCTTGGGAGAATGGTATACCAAGACTTAGAAATACTGGCAGTAGTCGTTGATTGAGGGCTCGGGGGTGGCCAGTTGAAAGCAGAATCCTGCACAATTGAGCCTACGGTTGGGAGGACAGCTGTCCCCAAAACCCTGTTGCGGTAAGCCTATTTCTACCACAAGTAAGCTCAGGTAAGCGTTTAAATTTAATGTTAATAAGTTAATTAGATATTCGTATTTTGGGCTGTTATAGGATCATTGGACAAGAGAATGTCCATATAAGGCTGAGCTTAAAAAATTCTTTAAGAATTCAAAAACCTCAGCAATATTAACTGATCCATTTCCAAATCCAGGAACAAATCTGGTTGCTAATGACAATGCTTCCCTGTCCCAAGTGCATATTGTCGGTTTCGAAGCAACAAAATGATGCTTTGATATCAACAAGGAATAAAGATTACGGTAATCCACAGCTGTCGGACAACAAGGCTAACAATCAACCTAGTAGTTCGACAACAACTTCGACAGAAGTTGTGCCACCCATCATTCCTGAACTAACAATAAAACCGCCAAAGGGAGTAGTACACAAATCGACATTTAATCCTCGTGCCAGAGTAGCACAACATTATAATATAGTGGAGGATTTGGCCCAATCGCCATCCGCTATGTCAACTCTTGAGGTACTGCAAAATTTCCCCTCCCAAAGGCAGGCTTAATTATAAGCAATAAGTGGGCTTGACCCAACGGATTCCAATCTTGTGGCCTTTAATCACAAAGTATATGATCCTCAGTTGTCAGCTCAACTAGCTTTCCTCATTCAAGTGAAATCCTTCAACAAAACTGTTCATCGAACAATTATTGATGAGGGGGCATCTACATGTATTATGTCGATGAGTTGCTAGAAAACTTTAGGATCTCCACCCTTGTCATGATCTTCGACGACACTAAAAGCATTTGATGGATGAACATATACCCCATATGGGATTTTAAGTAACTTGCAAGTAGAACTGGGAGGGAAAATAGTAGAAATATATGTTGAAGTAATCGACGGAAACCTCGATTACAACATCCTACTGGGAAGGCCATGGATATATGCGATGGTTGCCGTTGTGTCGACCTACTTTAGAAAGGTTGCATTTCCCTTTCAAGGAGGAATTATAATCGTCGACCAACAAACATTTCTCCCCAATAGTTCCCAAGTTAAGGGAAGCATTCCGATGATCCATGGAAGCCCTCATTCGCTTCAAAATATCGGAGTAGGCCTACTAAAAGACCCTATATTAATGGGGACTTTTTCCCTCCCGCCTCTAATCAATCTGGCGGAAGTGGCAACAGTGGGAACCTGCAATATGATATCTTCTATTCAAAAGATCTCAGAAAACGATATTAACATGGATCATCTGCAGGTATTGCCTCCAAGCCTAATAGAAATATTGTAGCAATCAATGTTTTCGGCATGGGAGGCAAACCAAAATCATGCTCATCAAGCGTTTGGATAGATAGGTCTAAGGAATATGGTACCCCTTCAGATCTTTGGTCTTAAGTACATTCTGCAGACGAAGGAATTGTTCAGTTAATGATCACTGACGGGGCACCATGAGAAGATTACCACCATTGTTCCCATCTTCCGGATTGTCAAGAAGATACTCCTAATGACCTTCATCACCCCTCAGTTTTTGATTTCCTATCAAATACTGCAAACACGGTGGATTCCGAGCGAAACTTTTCCAATATTGAAGAGACTATTGCCATAAATATCTCGACCAAAACAGATCTTGTAGAGAATATTTATGTTGGCAAATGTTGTTCTCCTTCAGAACTGGAAATATACCAAAATATTTTTCACGAATTCAGAGATGTCTTTTCTTGGTCATATGATGAAATGCCAGGCATTGACTTGAGCATAGTTGAACACGAAATCAAGACGTATCCAAATGTCAAACCAGTATGACAACGGCTACGATAGGTGCACCCCAAGAAAGCCGCTTCCATCAAGACAGAAGTTGAAAAAGTTCTCCATGCTGGTTTTATTTACCCGGTTCCTCTAACTGATTGGGTATTGAATAGTGTTCCTGTAATGAAAAAACAAGGAACGATTAGAGTGTGCATTGATGATAGGGATGTAAATCAAGCTTGTCCAAAAGACAAATACCCTACACCCTTTATTGACCAGATAATTGATGAATGCGCTGGATGGGAAATCTTTCCATTTATGGATGGATTCTCCGGGTATAATCAAATAAATATCCTCCCACAGGACCAGTCAAAGACTGCATTTATTTTTCCGTGGGGCACATTTACATATTGCAGGCTACCTTTTGGTTTAAAGAACGCAGGGGCAACATTTCAGAGGGCAATGAATTATGCCTTCCATGACATCAAAAACATTGTTCAACCATATCTTGACGATCTTCCAGTTCATTCGCGAAAGCGGACCGATCATTCGCAACATTTGAGAGCGATATTTCTATGTTGACGACACTACAAGATACGAGTCAATCCACACAAATGTGTGTTCTGTGTCAGTTCTGGTCGTTTGCTTGGCTTTGTGGTCTCAAAGGACGGAATTCGTCTCGACCCATGTAAGGTTCAGGAAATCATTAATTTGTCTCCACCTTCAAATTTTCTTCAGATTCAGAAACTCCAAGGGAAAGCAAACTTTTTGAGGAGGTTCATTCCAAATTATGCCGAACTTGCTAAAGGTTATACTCGTCTATTGAAAAAAAAGTACCCTTCGTTTGGGATCAGGTCACACAAGCTTCTTTTGATGCTTTAAAGGAATCCCTAATAAAAGCATCATTAATCTACGCTCCTGATTATCAAAAAGACTTTAACCTGTATCTAGCTGCAGCGGATACGACCATCGCAATGGTTTTAGTTCAAGAAGACAATGGAATTGAACATCCTATATATTATTTAAGTAGAAACTTAAATGATACAAAAAGCAAGTACTGCTACATTGAAAAGATGGCTCTCGCAGCTATTCAAGTGATACAGAGATTTCGACACTATGTCCTCTTTCGAAAAACTACCATTTTGTCAGATTGCAACCCCATGACTTATATATTGTCATGACAGTTGTTGGGGGGAAAATATTCAAAATGGATAGCAATTCTTCAAGAGTTTTATTTGGAATTTAGAAAATCCAAATCGAAGAAATCCCTGGTTTTCACGGAGTTACTATGTGATTTCCCATCGTCATCCAACGATGCAACATCCGAAGAAACCATCGTGGACGAATCTTTGTTACTGATATCTTCAAGAAATCCATGGTATGGAGATATAATAATCTATCTCCAAACCCAAAAATATAGGTCTAATACCTCTTGCTCGGAACAAAGATGTATCTGATACCAAGCAAAATACTACATGATCGTTGGTGATACAATTTACCGTCGTGGTGTCGATACAGTCATGAGGAGGTGCCTCACCCACGAGGAGGCCGAAAAAGTCCTTAATGATTGTCCTTCAGGTGCGTGTGGGGGGCATCAATCTGGTTACGCTACGGTGCAAAATATTTTATGAGTAGGATACTTCTGGCCAACAATGTTCAAAGATTACATAACAACAGTCAGAAGTTGCCATGCATGTCAAATTTTTGATAGCAAAACCAGAAGACCACCCGCACCACTGTAACGAGTAGTTTCTGTTGGTCCATTCGCCAAATGGGGCATAGATTTCATGACATGTAACCACACCTCGACCGGGGGGCATGGGTATATCACAGTCGCGTTAGACTATTTTACCAAATGGGCCGAGGCGATGCCTAGATTAAACAACAGTGGCGAAACGACTGCCCTTTTCTTTTTCAATCATGTAGTCTCCAGACTCGGCATTCCACAAGCCATAGTCACAGATCATGGATTGCATTTTCGCAATCACATGATGGTTGAATTGGCTGCCAAATTAAGGTTGTCCCACGACAACTCTACTCCATATTACCCGCAGGCCAACGGACAAGTTGAAGCAATCAACAAGGTCTTGAAGCAGATGCTGCAATGGATGATTGGAGTCCACAAAAGGAGTTGGCACCTGATCCTGTACTCAGCCTTGTGGGCATACCAAACATCGGTGAGGAATGCAACCGGGTTTACACCCTTTCAATTGGTGTATGGCCTAGAAACAATCTTACCAGTTCAGTGTGAAATCTCGTCCCTCAAACTCGCAGTCGACCTTCTCCCCGGAACTTCAGAAGAGGAGGTGCGTTTCTTGGAACTAATCTGATTAGATGAAATGCGTCGTGATGCCGCTTTGGCTGACAAAGCCGATAAGAAATGAGTCAAGGCACAATTCGACAAGAATGTCAAACCCCGTGTCTTCTCAGAAGGTGACCTAGTCTTACTTTACGACTAGGAATCCGATAAATTGGGAGCAGGTAAATTCAAGTCTTTGTGGATGGGCCCCTATATTGTTAAACGTGTATTGGCAAAAGGGGCCTACGAGTTAGTGGATTATGATGGGATTCCACTGACACAACCTCGTAACGGGTTGTACCTTAAGGGTTACTATGCATGATTCAGTGTAGTAACCCCTATGTTTATGTTACATTTTTGTTTTCGCTAAGGGTAATTGTTTTGGTTAGGTAATCCACTTTTTACATTTTTTGCAGATGTCAAACCTATTGGAATCATTTGTTGGATATGCTGACAGAGAGAGTCATAGTTCGCAGAACCTATCTTCTGTGGCCTGGGCCATTTTTGATCCGAGCAGTGAGTTAGTAAGTTTCAGAGGGGTATGTATTGGTTGGTCAACAAATAACATCGCTGAATATAGCGCGTTGATAGAACTCCTCTCTGATGCCGTCAGACATGGCATACGCCGACTTGTCGTCAGGCTAGACTCACAACTCGTCATCCTACAACTCACTGGTATCTACTCCGTATGAAATCCATCTATCTATCGCATGTTCCTAAGAGTCAAGATTTTGGAAAGGCAGTTTGATTCCATTCAATATCAACATATTTCCAGAAACTTAAACACATTAACAGACTCATTGGTAAATTATGTGTTAGATAGACATTTGCAACATTTATGAAAAGAAGCATTTTATCAATATTTGCATCCAGAGCATATAACTTAACCAAAATAAAGCTCCGAAAATCAAATATATAAATATATATATATATATAATATATATATATATATATATATATATATATATATATATAATATAATATATATATATATATATTATATATATATATATATAACTGTTTATGGTTCACACATAATGTTCTGTAACCAAGACAAAATCAGCCAAATGACCCAAAACTCAAAAATTCTAGGGGGCACCCTAGTCTAATGGTGCTGGTGATAACAAGTCACCGCCTATGCAATCATGCGTAAAAGCCTAGTCCATCGGCTCAGTACGCCAGTAGTATGTCGCTGCAACCTTAGAGACAACTTGTCGGTCCTCACGTCCGGAATACCAAGAGTGAGACCCTCGACCTGATCCTGCAATGCTGAAAGAGTCTCAGCCACATCAAGGTCGCAAAGGATAGCCCTCCCCACAACCTCTCTTGCCAAAGCGGCAGCTGGCGCTCTCAGACGTACTACTGGTCGAACTGGTCCAATGTCTGCATGAGCACATGAGTTTTGATTAGTCTTGAGTAAAGAAAATATAAGAACATTATGAAAAACAATAAACATGGATATGGTCAGAGAATTTACTTATGGCACCCCACTGCTCGTCAGCCAGCAGCACCAAATCCGGGTCACCCCGGAAATCCATACCAGCATATGGATACTTGGCAAAAACCATCTGCTGACGGTTGAACCACTCAAAGAAGGTATCAAAGAAAGAAATCTAGGACTGACCCGCATGTCGGGCCATGAAATCAACCCATCTCTGCATCCGTGGCTTAGTCGGTGGAGGTAAACCAAGTGAAATGTACTGCGGCTGCATCAGTGAGATCTTTTCCAAGGCAAAAGTGGTCAAAATAGAACCATAGCCAAAGTTCTTCAATCTTCCATTTTTTTACCTTGGTTAGTTGTTCTTTCATCACAAGGAGTACTACATCACACCAGTTGAACACCTTTGGTTCAAGGCATTCCAAAGCGTACTGCATATAAGACCTATTGGCCACATGAAGAGCTGCACTGCCAGCCAGTCTAGCTAAAGTAAATGGAATGGTCCTCAAGGACCTATCAGTGACATCCCGAATATTGATCTTGCTGTCCCTACTCGGCTAAGATCCCTCTCTGCAGTACCGGCGAATGTAATCTCTCACAAATTCACCCCCATGGGCCGAACCTGATAATGAGATAGGGGCACCACGCCTCGATAGACCGGTCAAAAATAGATGTTCATGACAGTCAAGGGGATGGATTTGCCCCTAATCTAGAACACGTGGTCGGTAGGATCCCATGCATCAAGAAAATATTGCAACAAGTTGATTTGTTGCCTCATGCTAGAGATGCGAAAAAACTTCAGCAGGCCATAGTTCCGCAATGCAGTCACCGTACCTGGATCATGAAAAGCAAGCATGTCTTTTTCCTCATGCTCATGTTCTCGCCATGTAACAGGAATTTTTCTCTGATGAATCTCTGGAAACAAGGAAGAGAAGAGTCAGGATCCTGATTTGGCAAAAAACAGGCAAACATTCCATGAGAAAACAGTGCACAAGTTTCCCACCTTGTGCCCATTGCACGCCTAGCAGTGTACTGGGTGGGATGCATACTGACTGGCCAATGGCCAGGCCAGTATACATCACACTTTTCAATATAGGAAAGGTGCGATGGAGCCAGGGCGAATTTTTTCAAACCCCAGGGGCTCAGAAAAACTAGGAAACATGCTCATAATTCAAAAAGGAAAGAATGAAACTGAAGAGCTCAAGTTTAGCTCTTACCTGTTCCAGACAGCGCTGAAAATCATCCACAGAATCTCCCGGAATCAGCTAGTGAAATTCAAGGGGGAAAGCACCTCCAAAAGCTCCAACAAACCAAATTTCAAATGAAATGGTAAAATGAGAGGTAAAAACCACTTTTAAATTACTTTTCACGTAATTCAAGTAAAATATTAGTGTTTTAACTCATTTTTCAAGCATGTATTGTTCATTTCTAACTAGTTTGATGAAGCAATTGAATAGGCAGTACAACCTTTGAAGGAACAAATTTGTCAGCAGTAAAATCAAGGTAATTAATGACCATTATCATCGAGCAATTTTTATGTGGAGTTCAAGCTCGTTAAAAATTAAACATAAGCAATGAGCAAATGTTTCCCCCAGAGTTTAAGCTCATTCATTAAAAATGAACCAATTACCGGTAAATAACCATCGTGAATTCATTATCATCAGACTTTGAGCCTTGGTCGTGTTCTCGTCATCACCTCCACTCTGTTTTGACCAGTCATTCACCTCCATTTGATTGTTTACCCTTTTTGAGGAACAGCTACGAAGAGTGATCCTGTTAGCCATCCTTGTGACACTGCCGTGATTGGAAAATTCCAAACCTTACCTGGAATCAGTTGCTACCCGAATTTATCACTCGCTCCTCGAAAAACGAGTCTCCTTTAAGCTCTTTTCATCTGACTCGTAACATATGAAAAGATTGCCGAGAAATTGGCCTCTCCAGCTCGTTAAAGTGACCGAAAGTGCTATCCCTCCTTTAGATTTTAATCTTTTTGGACATGAGGGATTATTACACAAAAAGATCGAGCGCTTGTTTTGTTCGGCTCGTTAAAATTATCGAAAATTCATCCCTTTTATATTATTTTATACTTTTTCGGACTTAAGGGATTATATGACGAAAAAGGATTGTTGGATTTTCTTTACGTCCCTTTCAAACTCTCTAAAATTGAAAAGGACCGAGTTATATTTGTCATTAAACTGGTTAAAACCAAATAGCAACAAACTTGTCCATACAGACAAGAACGAGTTTCACTGTTGCTAGGCTCATTAAAATATAGCGACTGGTTTGCCCGGAGGGAAAATTATAGAACAAGCATATGTTATCCTCCTCAAGCTTGAGAAAAATAAAGAGGTACTAGTCAACAATGACTAGGGAAAAATTGGGAAGAAAACTTGAAATTTTATTGGTAGCAAGTCGCTCTTGAACATGGCACTTTTACTCCGCATCCGAGTCAGGTTGGGTTGTTCCATTCACTGGTCATATCACCATTTGTCCATAACACCATCCACATTTGGGGTTAATGCTACCAATCCATCATGTCAGTGTCGCCGGTATGTTCAAGAGAAGTTGCTCAGAGAATTCACCTGTGTCTCATCCACTGCAATACTTTCACGCTTCATTCTTTCATGGCTGCCACCTTGACCCTTATATCATCAGAACGTTTTCACCTCCATTAAAATCATTTGCTTCGTTCCGTGTCATAGATGTGGGATTCATTAAGGCCCTCCTACGACGGATCACTTCTTGTCGACATCAGCTCATTATCCAAGAAGTCGATCTAGGAACAACCCTATCAGTACTTTGAAGCTTGCATGCCTCAATGGCAAGTTGCTCACTTCCGATGACAGGTTTACATCAATGGCCTTTGACCGAAATATTTTGCGTGGTGTTCGACGCCAAGTCCCTTTTCACACCACGTGAATTGTACTGCCATACCTTAAGGGTCATCATCATTATCGGTGATTCCTCTCGCGCCTGTTAACAACTTACATCACTGGTTGGTAATCAGCCGATGTCTTTCGATGTTCGACTCCAGAACATCTTTCACATGGATCGACTTGTACTTTGAGTGAAGATCGAATGAGATTGAAGACCCCGAATCTAGTTTCATCCATCTGGGCTGTGATATATATTCAGGAAAATAAAGACTTCAAATGTACATCATTGCTGCACAGATAATCATCCAAACTAAGGGATGATGGCTCTACCAGAATCGTCAGTCTGCACATAGACAATTGTCTGTCCTATGTACATGAAAATGAATTTATAAAGTTGAGCATGGAAATGCTTGCCTCAGCTAGATCATGAAAGTATTATGAAGATAATGTATTGTATTGTATCTTATTACAGGTCGCTTTCCAGCTCGAAAAAACTTCGGATCCTCATAATAAAATATTTCTCTAGACATCAAAAGATTAACGACCTCATGCTTTAGGGGGAAACTGTTATAGACATTTTTGGGCACTAAAACCCCAATCATATATGTCCATAAACCAAGGGCTCCTAAGTCCCTAAAAGTGTTTCTTCACACCCTAATAGAACAAGGTCAGCTGATTACATCATCTCCCAGAAGTTCTCCATAGAAGACTGCTCAGAATTGGTTAAAACTGGACCATACAGATTGCCTAGTGCAGAAGGTGCGATGCATCCCACCTACCCAAAGTAAAAGGTGTGATGCATACTAGATATCCCTTCTGCAGGGTGCGATGAGTGAGAGTGGACAAATGGCAGAGACAGTTTGCAAGGTAGTTCAACATAGAATCTTCCAAAAAATTCTCTTATGACACTTGCCTCTCTGAATTCGCCCAGGGATGTGTAAGAGATCATCAATCTCCAAGTGGAATCAAGAACTATCAGAGAGAGGACACTAATCAAATCTTAGAAGCTGACTCACCTCCCTGCAATCGTCTATATATGGATCCCTCATCCCAGAGATCCAAAGGTTGGAATTTTGTATCTTGTAAGGAAGTGCTGCTGGTTTCTTGGTGCAATATCGTAGTGTTGGGTGATCTAAGCTTTTCATGAGGTGAAGAAGGGCTTTCTTGCTGAGAGGATGATGTTGGGTCAAAACAATTGGTTGTAATCCTCTTTGCTATTCTTGATATTAATAAAGCTATTCAAGTTTTCCTCCACATTCTTGTATGACTGATGATATATGCATTTGTGTGGTCAATATATATCTGGTCCTATATCTTTTATGATTGTAGATCTCGGTTCTTGGATAGTGTTATGCTGCTTTGATTCCACAGGTGCTCTTTGAAGCTGGATAGACAAGGAAGTGAGTGACAAAGATCTGTCAGAAGGGAGAGGAATCAAGCAAGGAACCAAGCGCAAGGCTGAGGTTGGTCTCCTTTGTTCCCCTCTTATCTACTTTTCACAAAGGAAAACGAAAGTAGTTTTAGTTTGTTTGTTTCTAAGATAGCTACCAGTCTTAGTTGGACTAGCAGCTCTGAGTGAACACTAGATTTCCTCATAACACTCACTGATTCATTCACTCCACAAGATAAAATTTTTATGTATCATCTACCAAAACCGCGCAAGAGGCGAAACTAGCACCTGAGAAGCCCGGATCGGGAAAAGGACGTAGTTTCCGACATGCGATTAGTGCCTAGAACTAATCGTGCATCGCTGGGAAAAACCACTCGAGAAGGAAAGCCTCTAATCGCTCAGTCGCATGCGAGCCAGGAAAACCATAGGAAAAATGCTGAAGGCTAAAGGCGAGACCCGCGTTCCAAAACCAACGGTATTTATTAGGGATATCCTTAGGCGGTATGCAGATTTCTAAAGCTTTGGCTTGGTAGGAATCAAAAGAAGGAAGGAAAGTAGGTGCGCTCAGAATCAATGAAGCCCACAAAGAAATTCTCTTTCATAAGTGGGATGTACAGATTAGGAAGGCAGAATAGGCAGCAGAAGAAGTAGCTACAGTGGCAAACAACGTCATTCCCTGTGTCAATGAAAAGCTGCACAGAGAAAACCTCATATCAGAAACCGCTCTGGGGTTTCTCCCAAAGGCACATCAACTATAGATAAGCTGGAGAGAAAAGGTTCAGGAAAGGGAAAATTCCATCAAGAAGTTAACCAATTTGAATTGGGATTCTTACTGGAAGTACTTGGTTAAACCACATAGTCAATGTATGAAGCTCAAATGCCTTACGAACTCTGCCGAGAAGATAGCGCCAGCGCTTGCCGATTCTGTTTTCGAAGGGCAACAAAATTAGAGGTTGGTCAATTGATGCTCCTCAAACCTATGTTGAATACTTGTGATCTCAGAGAACAGATATATAGATAGTTAATTTCCAGATTCAATTTCAGTTTTAGTTTTGATTTATTTTTGCCTTAGATGAGGATGGTCATTTAAACCTCCTCCTATATTTTTGTAATAGACTATTTTTAGTATTTAGTTAGTAGTATTTTAACCCCTCTCATGCATTTAGAGAGGGGTCCTGAAATTTGTCAAAAACATTTCCTCAAAACATGCACTTCTACACCCTCAGAGGAGGTTTTGATGAATGAATGGAATGAGATTTATTGATATCTGTGTTTAATGTCTGCTACTGAAATGCACTTTTTGTACTCTTAGTAGATGTTGAATTAAGAAGAGATAAATCTATATTTCTGAAGCTCATGAGTAGATCTTGTTATCAATGGTACTTTTATCTCTTAATGATTTCTGCTTATGTGTTAAAGTGATATTTATGTTCAGTTATTTATATATGAAGGCTTGAAAGTTTGAGTTATCATTTGGCACTTTTGTACGGTGATGACTATTCTGTTTATGCTTAATGTATGAATGACTTATTATGCAATATGCTTCTCACAATTGTTTCGGCATAATTTTTATACAAAACAATTTATTTTTATCGAATTCTTTTCTCGTAGCGATTGAATGATATTTATTACCAATTGCTGTTAGAAATTATTTTAGATCGCATAACTGAAAATTTAAATCTCGGGTTAGTTTTAGAATAGATATTTTTGTTCATTAGAATACAATTGCATGTTTTAAATTAGACTTAGATTAAAAGCATTTTACTTAGAAATCATTAGAAAGGAAATATCAATTCTCATCACACACACACACAAATTGGGAAACTGGTCCCATTATCCCCAGTCGGACCCACCATCCCAAATGGAAATGGAGTTGCTTTCAAGGTTCGGACCGGGTGGGTATCCCCCTTGTTGTAGACTTGATTTTTGGGGCTTCAACATATTTGGTGCTAGAATGAGGGCCCTGACCTGTGAATGGCTAGTATATCCAAATCTAAATACCATTCTGATAGTAAATCGCCCTCAACATCTCCCCTGACTTCTCCATCGCACTTTGAATCTTTAAATCTTGAACGAGAAGTCGATAAAACAACAACCACTGCCATAAACCCAAACATTTCAGAGAAATCCACTGTAGAACCTCCTGAAGTTGAGTCTTTGATTCATAAACTTCAAGGATTTTCCATATCACTGCAAAAGTCTGAAATATCTCAAGGTAGTATGACTTTACAATACAATCCTTCTCATCCTCTTACCAGATTGCAGAGTGAAAAGTTTGGTATTGAACCAACTGAATTACCTCTACCTAAAAGGAAAAGAGCAAGGAAGTCACCTAAATGGTTTGATAGTAAGACTCTTTCATCATCATCATCCATTTCAACTTCTCCGCTGCGAAGTCAACCATCCACCCCTCCAATTCAAATTATTGTCCATCAGAGTACTGGAACTTTAACATCTACTTCTCAATCATCTGGACCTTTAATATCCTCATCTTCCCAAACACAAGGAACATCCTCTGCGCTTTCCTCTGTTAGTAGTTCAACAATGGCCCAAACCCCATGGAATAACCTAGGGGCAGTCTTAATACCTGCGCACTTGAGTCAAATATCGACCCATCCTGAAAAATGGCTGCCTAAGTTTAATCTTGAAGCAGACATGCTAGCAGAAGAACACATAAACAACTTTATGTTATCTATAAGTCTAAATGGAGTTACTAATGAAGATGCTATTGTCTGACTCTTCCCTTACACTTTACAAGGAGCAGCTGGATCCTGGTATTTTTCATTACCATCAGGATCCATAACTAGTTGGGATGTTTTCCAAGAACAATTCTTGACTAAGTTTGGGGATGATAGATCTACAACAACACTAATCAATGATCTATCGAATCAAAAGACTAAGTCGAGAGAACCTATCAAAGATTTTAACTCGCATTTCAACAAGATTTTGAATAAAATTTTGACCGCTTCCAAGCCTAGCGAAGAAGTTCGAAGTGAATGGTATATATCTAATTTACCATCAAACATAGCAATCTTTGTTGATAGGGATGCCAAAACAACATTGGCTGAAAACATGAAGGAAGCGATAACAGTAGAAAAAGGTATCTTAGCTTTAGAAAATAAAAATGTTGTCGATGAAAGAAAATCTAAAAAGGTTACTTTTAGAGATGATCCAAAGAAAAAGAAATCAAAAGACCTATTTGATTTAGAAGGATTGTAGAAATTCCTAAAAAAAATGTCTAATGAAATGGTTGACATTAAGAGACAAGTAGCAAAGACTTCTTCTAAAAATCCTTACAAGCCTTATAGAAAAAATCCTTCAACTGATTTAAAGCCGCCCAATGCTATAACAAATGCAGAATATGAAGGAGAAGAAGAGGAAGTTTCTAACGAGGAACCTATTGATGAAGATGAAGTTTTAGAAGTAAAGGGAATGTGGGACTTCATCCTCCCAGACGAAGAGGATCAAGAGGCATCACCAGTCAGTACCAGAAGTAGAAATCAGCTCAATCCTCCACAACCTAGTCCTAAATAGAAGAGTGCAAGCTCGGCATCCAAAGATAAAGTCGCAGGTAAGAAATCATCACCAAAAGCGACTCAAACAAGCTCAGTCCAATCCAATTCACCAACTCCATCTAAAACGCTGATTGTTTCTGATGAGATGGAGTATAATATCGTTGAAGACATGAAGAAGACTAGGGCTAACATTACTTTTCATGAATTGAGAAAACTGAAACATCAACATAAGCTACTTTTGAAAGAGTTACATGCAATTCCCATTGCACCTCTTCCTGCTGCTGTAATCTCACAAGCTTCTGATGAGATGGGAAGACCTCCAACTAATATGGCAAATAAAGTTGATCCAAATGATATTTCTTTAATTGGAGGTAGGTCAAAATCTCATACTCCTCCATTCCTTCTTACTTACGAAATTTTCAATAAAAACTTTCATAATTGTTTGATAAATTCAGGAGCTTCATCTAATATCTTACCTAAAACAATCTGTGTAAAATTAAATGTCCAACCTCAAAAATTTGCAGTACGCATAGTTTAGTTGGACCGATCGCAGGTGGAAGTAATTGGTGAACTAAATGAAGTTACCATAAGGTTGTCATCTAATCCAAAGGTATGTCAAGTCATTAATATTCTAGTTGCTGACATTCCCAAATTTTATGGCTTAATTCTTAGTAGGGATTGGTTTGAAAAGCTTCATGGATACTATGTGAACGATTGGTCACATATGTGGCTCCCTTACAATGGTAAACCGAATCAGATAAAGGTTGAGCGAGAAAGACACCAAAAATACATAGTGACAGAATTGGAAGGAGAAAATGAACCTGTAGCATCAACAACAATATAATTGGTAACTATTCTATTGACTCTTTCTTAGGAAATTTTAATGCTCATATTTCACCTTACTTAGAACATTCGGTTTTGTCTCAAGTAGAAAACTTTTCTCAAACAAATAGTTCTAAATGTGTTAATTATATCGATAGTCTTGTAAATAAATCTTTATTTTGGAAATTATTTTTTGATGGCTCTAAGTCTAACGATGGAGTAGGAACAGGATGTGTATTAGTTAGTCCAGAGGGAAACAAAACTATGCTAACATGTAGACTCGGGTTTGATTGCACAAACAACACCACAGAATACGAAGCCCTAGTCCAAGGACTATACAAGGCAATCAGATTAGATATCAAGTATCTACAAGTCTTCGAAGACTCTGAGATTGTTATTAAACAGGTACGAAATACTATACATTGTCTATCAGGTCATTTAAAACATTATTAATCTTTATTGCAAGATCTGACTGAACATTTTATAGCGTTCAATATTTCACCTATTCCCAGACTCCAAAATGCTAGTGCCGACCTACTGGAAAATGAAGCTTCCAAGATCATTCCATCAGAAGACTATAGCCCAGATAGATTCTAAATCGAATTGATCTTTAGGCCCTCAATCCATGAAAAAGTTACAAACTGGAGAATTTTCAATGATGATCTTGATATTGTAAGTTTCCTGACATCCGAAGGATCTTACTCTAATCAGATAATTGATGAGGACCAACATGACAAACAGTTGCAACAAGAAAACACTAATAATGCTATACCAGAATCTGTAGTCAAAATGGAGGACCTATATGATTTGAAAGACCGATTTAAGAGATCTACGAATTCAAAACTTCAGAGTTCAACTCTGAACTATGAATTAGTAAATCTAGGAAATGATACCAAGCCATAGAATATCAGCTTAGGTCTTAGCCTAGCCCCTAAAGAAAAACTAGCCTTTGTTCGTCTTCTGAAACAATACAAAAGTGTCTTTGCCTGGAACTATAATGACCTTAAGACTTACGACACTTCAATCATTCAGCATACTATCCCAATGATAGCTGATGAAAAACCTGTCCAACAAAAGCTGAGGAGGATCCATCCTAATCTGAGCTCAATAAATTATTGAAAGCCAAGATTATTTTCCCCGTTCAACATTTTAGATGGGTTTCCAACTTGGTTCCCATCAGAAAGAAAAATGGAGACATTAGAATTTGTATTGACTTTCGAAATCTTAACAAAGCCTGCCAAATGGATAATTTTCCTCTGCCTCCTATGGAACAAATATTGCAAGCGGTTGCAGGATCAGAATTAATGTCCTTTTTAGATGGTTTCTCCAGCTACAACCAGGTTCTGGTCCATGCCAACGATCAACGGAAAATCACGTTCAGAACCAAATGGGGTACTTATGCATATCAAAAGATGCCATTTGGACTAATTAACATTGGTGCCACATTTCAAAGGGCCATGGACATCGCATTTAAGGGATTAATAAACAAATCAGCGGTGATTTACTTGGATGACATAACTGTATATTCTAAAAAATGCGGTAATCACCTTAGAGACTTAAAGCAGATCTTCCAACGTTGCCAAAGGTATGGGATTTCACTTAATCCAAAAAGGTCCTTTTTTGCATTAAGTAAAGGAAAACTTCTTGGATTTATAGTATCAAAATCTGGAATCCATATTGATCCCGATAGAATCAAGGAGATTTCTAAAATACCCTTGCCTCATAATAAGAAAGCCATGCAATCCTTCCTTGGCTAGATTAATTTTGTTAAAAGATTTGTTCCAGAATTCTCAGGGATTGTTTCACCATTACAAGCAATGATCAAGAAGAATTCACTCTTCAAATGGGGCCAAGAGTGTTATGAAACCAGCTCAAGAAAAGATAGAAAAGATAGATCAACGCCTTAGAATTCAGCCTCTTCAAGGGGGCAACCTCCTTTACATTACATAAATG